>JAVQJV010120337.1:0-37616 GCA_036024995.1 Gadopsis bispinosus | reverse complement strand
TACAAATCTCTGGACTTGTGTGATGCCCCCCCTCCACACACTCACCTTTCTGTAGGCTTTGTAGACTGTAGCATAGGTACCACTGCCCAGCCGCTCTGTGAGGATGAAGTCAGCCAGTTTTGGAGGAGCAAAGCTGGAAGTTGAAGCCATGCTGACGACAACATCAAATTTCCCAAACAGGTCTTGGCATGTAAGCTCAGTATGCTAGAACACCAAAAACGTGGTCTGATCTTCAGGTCAGGTCAGAGGTCAAGGTCGGTGGCAGAATAGTGACGCTATCCTGTGGGACCGTCTATGGTGGGGACACTAAACGTAAGCTTTAGAACAGGGAGGGGTGCATGGACCGTCTACTTAACGGACAGTCTGCGTTATCTACATCGATAAGAAGGCATGTTATTATTATTATTTCACTACTGTGTCAACTCATTTACAGACTTTACCGTAGTATGCTTCTCGAGGTGAGGGACACCTCTTATTCTGACGTTAATCCGCGCGAACCCATCAAATGTTTACCGATTTAGTTCGCCGTGTGTTGTCGGTTAACGCATCCCGCATGAAGCGACAGTCTTCAGACGGGCGCGTTAAAAGTCTTAAAGCGTATTCTGACGCGAATTTGTCGCACTGGTGAGCGAGGGACCTGTAAACTGCAAGTTGACGTGACTGAATTTGGTGTGCCTCGGTTTGGGAGCTAACCGCTAGCTACAAGTTCTAGCTGGCTAACGTAGCGCGACTGCTTCCGCGTTAGCTACAAATGAAACGGAAGTAGCTAGGCCTTTCCGCGTTCATTCAAAAGTTTTAAAAATAGTAATTTCAAGAGTTGTCACTTACCTTTACCGGGCAAATTCACGGCCTATGCGACGTTTACATTGCTGACACAGGCTTGGTCGCACGCTGCACTGCAGTGGTCAGCTGACGTTAAAGTAAGTAGAAAATAATTTTACTGCCCCCTAGCGTCACTGCGAATTGCGGGAGGAATTGACGTGATTCAAACAAGGTGCGACGCCTATTTCATACCTATGTAAAAATATATATATTATTATTACCTCATAGTTATTAAGTCAAAACTTTAACTAATTAATATTTTGTCAGATAGCTAAATTTCTCCACTCGTCCACAGAAATGGGACTTGTCGTTTGCTTTAGTCTGATTTTAAGCAACATAGTCACGGTATATCCTCTGTATTATGCATTTGTGTTTGTAAAATAATTGAATACCGTATTCGTATTATTTTATGTTCAATTAGGTGGATTCTTGTTCTGGTTGCTCGCTTGCGGGTAGTTTTATTTTCTTTAAAAAACCTCACCGGAAGTCAGCTGTCATTGTGGGCTCTGGTGGCCATTTAAAGATGGCGGAGTGCCTGGCTACACGTTTGGCCTCCCAGGAGGAGCAAATTCGGCTCCTCAGCACGGAAATCGCCACTCTCCGGGATGGATTAGGCCGAGGTCTTGATGCCGCCTGTGTTGCGGGCGTCTCCCCAGAGCTGGAGAGCCTGCGGGCCGAGAATGAGAAGCTCAGGTACCGGCTGCTGCACCTCCGGCGTGGTCTGCAGGCGGAAGTGGAGATGGAGGAGGCGCGGGGCAGGAGGCGGCAGGCGGCGAAGTGTGGCAAAGAGCCGGAGAAGAGCAACCGCAGTGAAAATAAGGAAGTGCAAAAGACTGGGACAGTAAGTGTTAGCCAGCTTAAATGGCTTCATTTGTAATATGATGAGGGGGCGAGTAGACGTGCTGCAATATTAGGAGCAGTGGGCTCAAACGACAAACTCCACCCCCCCCTTTCCCGCTTTCCCCCCTTCCCCTCTTCAGAAATAGCTGCCCCACTCGGTGTCACAGTGTGTGCACACTTTGAATACTGAACATGTTCGCCGACATTAATAATAGGCTGGTAATGTGACTCAGAAGTAATAAGAGCCTGTTGTACGACTAAAGGCTCGCACACCCCTCTTTGTTTATGGACAGGTGGCAACCCCTGATACCAAACCAGGTGACGGGAGCAAGAAGGAGAAGAAGCAGGATAAGGGACAAGGAGGTGGAGGCGTGAGAGAGGTGATTATTAAAAAAGCACAGGATCTGGAAGTTGCCCTCCTCCCCTGTTCACCCATTGCACTAACGTGGGACGTAGCGCGTACGTTTGTCACGAACCACAAACATTGTGACGTTCACAAAGTACTGCAAAACATGCAGATCTCTGGCCATGCTTGGATTTTTCCTGAATGCATTTACCAAAGTGTAAAGGCATGGCCTTGACTGTGTTTGCGTGTCCCTCTGTAGCTGAAGCCCCGGCCTGCGTACGTTGCAGAGCGCCTCGGCCTCTATGAGGAGCTGAAGAGGGAGAGCGATGCCCTGCTGGCAAAGAAAGCCGCAGACAGCAAGCCCATTACTGTGGGGCTGCCAGACGGACGTAAGGTGGGGGGCAACGCTTGGCTCACCACACCATACCAGCTGGCTTGTGATATCAGGTTAGTACTTTAAGCAGCTGGCCACACCCACTAATGTTAAGTGTACAATTGTCATCCATTAATGGCTGCCAATATTCATTATCTATAACTGCTTATCCTTTAGAGGGTTGTGGAGGGCGAGGGGGGGTGGAGCTGACTCTCCTGTTATTGGCTGCAACTCTGATCAGTACAATTAACTTTTTACCCATAAAACACCAAATTGTGTGATCCATTCAGATGCACTAGAGGGAGACTTGACTCTCCTACGTGTGACCTTTTCCTGAATATTTTATGATAGAAATAACTCAACTTTGGACGCAGCATATCTGAGGCAACCGTCTTGCACTTGCTCTTTCAGCCAGGGCCTGGCTGACAACGCTGTGATTTCCCGGGTGAATGGGGAGCTCTGGGACCTGGACAGACCTCTGGAGCAGGACTGCTCTCTTGAGATCTTGCGCTTTGACAATGAGGATGCTCAGGCTGTGAGTGCATAGGACTTTTTAAATGACTCATTGAAACACACATGGCTAGTAGCTATACAGAGGGAAACCTCAGAGATGCATTCTGTTGCACTGCAACATCTATGATCTGCACATCTGTTTTTGCATTTGCAAATCTTTTGAGTTGCTATATTGAAAATTGCAGGGGGTTTTTCTCTTGTTTTATATCATCTTCAGTAATGTCTTCAGTCTTACTCTTGTGTCTGATGTATCAAAATGGTCCACGGCATCCAAACAACATACTGGCTGTAATCTGATGTCTTAAAGAGGTAAAATGTAAATCTTCATCTCGTGTCCTAGGTGTATTGGCACTCCAGTGCTCACATCCTGGGGGAGGCAATGGAGCACTTTTATGGAGGTTGTTTGTGTTATGGACCCCCCATTGAGAATGGTTTCTACTACGACATGTTCCTGGATGGGCAGAAGTGAGCAAGTATTTTCACTATCTGTGTCTCCTCTGCTCTTCATACATATTCATACATCTTCATATTCTTTCAGTCTTAATAATGTATTTAACTGCTTTTTAAATCGGTTATTGGTGGTTTTGCTTTGCTGGGTCTTCTCCTTTTTTTAAAACCTACTGAGCTGAAACACAGGATCACCGTGTCGAACAAGATCAGGTCATTACAGAAACGTCATGATACTTATAAGAGCAGCGCTGACCATGAGCGCTTGTAATGAACTGGGCATGTTTTCCAGGGGAGTGTCCAGCACTGAGTTTGGGGACCTGGAGACTTTGTGTAAGGCTGTGGTGAAGGAAAAACAGCCCTTTGAGAGGCTCGAGATCAGCAAGGAGACACTGCTGAAGATGTTTAAGGTGTGAGAGAGACACAGCGCTCTGTTCAAGACTAGAAATATGTGAGGGGCTTTTGTCTTCCACCACTACTGTGTCACAATTTGTTTTCATTGATGAGAAAAATGAACACCGTAAACGGACATAACCTGGTTTATACAGTCTTGCCTAGTATTATGATTTAATAATTATTATTTGCATGCATGGGATTTGCAAAAAAACAGTGAAATCTTTAAATCATGACATAAACGTTTTGTGTGTTGAGAATATCCCATCTGCCCAGGATAACCTCTAACTAACCCGACGTGTTTGTATCTTCCAGTACAACAAATTCAAGTGTCGCATCCTGAATGAGAAGGTCACCACCCCCACTACTACAGTCTACAGGTCAGTTGCATGTAAGAAAGGAGAAGAAATGTTAACTGGATTTTTTTAATGTGTTTATTTTTTTAAGAGGACGTGCAAGTTGTTTTTAGGTCATTGTACTTTGTAAGGCTAACTGTCGTGTATTATATGCATCCTGGTTAGGTGTGGGCCCTTGATTGACTTGTGCAGAGGTCCCCATGTCAGACATACAGGCAAGATCAAGGCCATGAAGATCTACAAGGTATGTTTTTGTTTTTCCAGTGTCCAAAATCCACAAACCAATTTATGCGGCTCTCGGATAATGATTCTTTTCAAATGTTGTGGTCTCTTAATAAAATTGAACTACTTAACAAGGAATTTTAGCATGAACAAGTGTTCTCCCAGAGTAGCTTGGTTAGACCTGATTAGACCTGATTCTATTTCTGAATATTTTCTGGAAGGGGAATCTTGTACCAACATGTGTATAAATGTTCACATTTGACTCTTTACCACCTCTCATCAGAACTCTTCAACCTACTGGGAGGGCCGCTCTGACATGGAGACTCTACAGAGGATCTATGGGATTTCCTTCCCAGACTCAAAGATGCTGAAGGAGTGGGAACGTTTTCAGGAGGAGGCCAAGAACAGAGACCATCGCAAGATTGGCAAAGTGAGTCACTGTACGCGGTCCTGTCCAAGCCCACCCAGCTAGCTGAGACCTTGAAGTGGAGACTCAAACTCGGTACAAAGTGAATTTTGGTTGGTAATTGTGTAACGTGATTGCTGACACATCTCCCCTGAGGTTTCTGTAGGACTTGTTCTGGGAGTCTGGGTTTGTGGTTTTATAGATGTGGCGGAACCCTGAAACGAACCTGGACCGAGAACAGTCTCCAGGCAAACATGAACTGTACAAACGCGTGTAAACAAAGTACAACATTACGCAGAGGCTAAGTAAAGTAAAATGATCTTTCTATTGCTGCTTTATACCAGCTGAGGGCACTGTTTCTTCATACTGGCACACTCGGGGCAACTGTGAGTCACATGAGTACGTACCCCAGCTGGTTTCCCAGCATGGGAGGCGCAGACGGCAGCACCTCGATCGGCACCGATAACAACGCAGTTCCATATTAAATACAAGAGTCAGAGATATTGCTGCTGAGGCCAGTTGGAGGGAGATGACAAAAGTGCCTTGTTGTTTTAAAGATGGTGCTCCGTGGCATGGTCCCAAGCCGACCCTCGTCATGTGCGCAGGGCATCACGAAAGCACAACATTATTATATTATTATTGATTACCCAATAGCACTGGACTAATTAAAAAATAAAAACGAATTCCACCAGGTGCTCCAGGGAGGATCTGGCTGTGTCTGTTGAAAAAATGTCACGCCTCACCAGTTTCGACATGATGAGGAAATAAAAGCACTGGTGTGTGAATATTAAAAAAAGATCTCTCCAGTGACATATTCCATAAAGCAAGATTACCATGGAAACCTATCTCTCCAGACTAGCCTGGTCAGGTTAGTTTTAAGGTTTAACCAGCGTTACAAAAAATCTGTCTGACGGAAACGGTGTTCCTCCCTGAAAAGTCCCTCATTACGCCGTGTCACTCATATCAAATTGATCACATTTGTGCACAAACTGCGTTTTATTGCAGTCTTAAAATCTGAGCTCGTATCTTTGTGTCTTGAATCAAATTAAAGGGACAGACGCAAAAACAAAAAAGGGCAGGCAGCTAATCCGAACAGCATTTCCACCAGACACAGGCTGTTGTACAAACCAAGTAACATACCCCACTGATGGAGCCGATACTGTAGACACTACTGGAAATACTAATTATCTCATTTGCTTGCTATAAAATACATTTCAAGGATGTTTAAAGGTGTGTTGCATCTTATTCAGCACGTATTATTACAAAGTGTGTTCACAGGATTTGAACCCACAATGTCATGATTATAAGCAGAGCGCAGCGACAAACTGAACTACCAGAGGAGTACGTATTTATATATTTAATATGTGCTGCTCATGGCTGCAAGCCTTGCACTTTATTGTTACTTTTTTCTTCACTGTGCATTGATGGGATCAGTGCTTGAAGTCTCAGGTCTGTGTTTCAGCTCAGCTCTTGATCCAGGCTTGATTTAGTCTGATCTCATTAGCCCGGGGTTGGCTGTATGATACAGATTAAACGTGGTTCTGTTTGTTCATCTTAATCAAGGCTGGCTTTCAACACTAAGCCCTGCTTTTTTTTCAGCCAACCTTTTATGTAACGCGCCTCCTGTGCCAAACGTCTAATCCCGCACTTCAATTTACTTAGGTTTTCAACTAGTCTGTGATCGAGGGTGTTCGTTTCTGCAAATAGGTGGCTGACATTTGCGAGACCTTTCAGTTACGAAGCCTTACTTGTCAAGGGTGTTATCACTATAGTATTTATTGTGTTTTTGCTGTAAATCTTGAAATGCATCTCCTCTCAGAAGGATGGATAGACAGAGATGCGAGGTGCAGGCATGTGTTCAAAACTCATGCACTGGGAGACAACTTTATCAGTGCTGTTAAAATGGATGCCATTTACCATTCGGGTTACAGAAATCACAGGACGTGCTGACACCTACGAACTAATGTATTTCTTTTTTTTTTTTTTTTTTTTTAAAGGATGAACTGAATAAGATATGTCTTCACTGTCTTGCAAGGAAACAGTCTGTCCTGCTTCCAGGTTACACAAACCTGTGTCCATTGAGCTTTATTTTTTTTCTTTCAGTCGCTCTTAGATGGTCTGTGTGATGACTGGATAACTCCTGCTGCGTATGCTGTTTGTTACCTGCAGATAATAGATGTGAAGTCATTAAAATGTCACCTTTTTGTCTGCTTCACAGGATCAGGAGCTGTTCTTCTTCCATGATCTCAGCCCTGGCAGCTGTTTCTTCATGCCACGCGGAGCCTACATCTACAACACGCTCACAGAGTTCATCAGGGTAGGAGTGGCCAAATGCTGATGAGTGCCTCTTTAAGTTTCCTTCTATTTTAGATTGGGGGGGGGGGGGTATATTAGGCAGTAAGTGAACATTTTGTGTTGAAGCAGGAAAAATGGGCAAGCGTAAGGATGTGAGTGACTTTGACAAGGAACCAAACTGTGACGGCTGGACGACTCGGTCAGAGCATCTCCAACACTGCAGCTCTTGTGGGGTGTTCCCGGTCTGCAGGGGTCAGTACCTACCAGAAGTGGTCCAAGGAAGGAAAACCGCAAGGCTCATTGATGAGGAGTGGGGGAGCGAAGGCTGGACCGTGTGGTCCGATGCAACAGAAGAGCTTCTGTACCTCAAACTGCTGAAACAGTGAATGCTGGTTCTGATAGAAAGGAGTTGGAACACAGAGCACCGCAGTTTGTTGCATATGGGGACGCTCAGGGTGCCGTGCTGTCTGGATGTTGGGGCTGATCGCTGTATATTATAATATTATTACAATCCAAAATTAGCACATACAGCTCAAGAGTGTATTATACCATATATTTTAATGGATGGATCATGAGGTTAAGACTTTGACCACTATTGACTGTTTTATTGTATTTTCACGTTGAGATATATATATATTTTTTATTTTATGATAATAGGAATTGATGGGTGATTATGAAATAATAATTTTGTCACTACAGGAATTATGCTGACTGTTATCATTTTAAAATACTTCTTTTGGATTTCCATTATGGACGTTCTGCCAAAATCATTGAACACCAGTTTGTGTTTGAACAAACTCCACAAGCAGAATCGGTAGCCATATAGAAGCACTCCAGGTATGCTGAAGCACAAAAACACTTTCAACCTGACTCTGTGAGACTCAGGCTATGCTTAACATTTCCAGTGCAGTTGTAGAGATTGCCAGCTCATTGACATTCTGACCACTGACCGTTAACTTTTACAAAACATGCAATCACCAAGGAGCTCAGAGATACGCTGTGGGCGTAACAGTGACCTGAATAGTTTAGTTCAGCTCAGTCTGAGCCCCAGAAAAGCTGACTGCTGTGTACGGTCTGAATTATAGCCTGAGCTTATCACAGGTTCTTCAGTCAAACACCAAATACGTGACACACTGAACATCATAAAATCAAGAATCTAAGATAAGAGCAGGCTGCGGTTTTATCCAGAGTTGAGACAAAAAAACGTAACGCAAATAATTCTTATGTCATGACATACTTGCCACTGAGATCAACCAGTGTACCTGGATGTTAGTACTGGCCTACATTGGAGCCAGTTCAAAAGCTACAGGGAGTTTGCTGTTGATGGAGGTACTTTTTCCATGTATTCAAGAAAGGGCTGCCAGATCCTTAATCTGTGAGCAAACTTTAGATTTGAGTCACTTGAACTCTTCAGTGGCTGGACAGGAACTTGCCTCTTTGCCATGTGTTGAAGGGATGTGTTGACGTCTTGAACACTTTGACAGCACACACCTACACACCGGACCAGGCCAAGAAGACCTCGCATACATTGCACAGAAATGGTGCAAGATCATTATCACTTCAATCTGTTACCACTGTGTAAAAAAAAAAAATAAAAAAACCCACAACCGATGAGCGACGAGCTATGCATTTCCTTCTATGACAAGCAGCTAAAATGTTCAACAGTGAGTACTCGCTGTGCAGGGAACCTTGCTCACATGTATAGATGCTGGAAGCTGGCTTTTTATGACTGCAATGGCAGAGATGCAGTCAGTTAGCCCATGATATTTAGGTTTTGTGTCCCTCTTCTTCTACTTGATTGCATTTATTCAAGAGAAGCCGACTGGGCACACATTTCTATTTATTGAATTTTCATGCTCCGTCATGTTTCATGTCCACAGTTACACATATTTGCGGTTGAAATCTTTCCAGTAACACCAGTCTTCAACTGTTGGCTGCTAAACGGCTCAACAGGACATTCAGTGTTTTTAAGCATAAGGAAAACAAATGGCTGAATAAAACCCACAGGATCTGGTCTCCATTGCAGTAGCTTGAGATTAGTGCAAGAAGTCATGATTCAGCTCGGTAAAGTACCTGTGCAGTCCGATTGGTGCCTTTAGTTTGTTTTTATGTGGTTTTGTTGTTTTTCTAGGGTGAGTACTGGAGAAGAGGCTTTCAGGAAGTAGCCTCCCCCAACATCTATAACAGCAAACTGTGGGAGACATCTGGCCACTGGCAACACTACAGCGAGAACATGTTCTCCTTCCCTGTGGAAGAGGACATCTTTGCACTCAAGCCCATGAACTGCCCCGGGCACTGGTACATTTGGAGCACTCGGAGAGTCGGACGTGTCTCCCAAATGCTGCAAATCAAACCGTGCATACAGTATTTTATGAGTGTCGCAGTCTTTTGATTTCCTGCTCTCTGGTTGTCCCCGTAGTCTGATGTTCAGCCACAGGCCTCGCTCGTGGAGGGAGCTTCCTCTGAGGCTGGCAGATTTCGGGGTCCTCCACAGAAATGAGCTCTCAGGAACACTAACTGGGCTGACCAGAGTGCGGCGTTTCCAGCAGGATGATGCTCACATATTCTGCACAATGGATCAGGTGACGACATCCGTAGTGTTTAGCATCTTCTAGGTTAATACACATAATTTCTTTAGGTTGTTGAACACGTGAAAAACAAGTACCTACTTATTATGAGTCACTTCCTAAATTCTGAATCGTCTTTTTTTTTTTTTTTCTTTCCCTACAGATAGAGTCAGAGATGAAAGGCTGCCTCGACTTCCTCCGCTGCGTTTACGATGTGTTCGGATTCTCCTTCCAGCTTTACCTCTCCACTCGTCCAGAGAAGTATCTGGGTGACATTGCTGTGTGGAACCAGGCTGAGGAGGTAAACCACATCACGCGTGGTGGGACGCTGCTTTTGGTGGCATAAGATATAAAATGCAGGGTCTTTGCCGCGCCATTGTGTTGTTTAGCAAATGAATGCTCGTGTCGACACTTGCTTGGCACTGTTTGATGAAGGAGCTCGTTCCCTGCTGTGTGGTCATACAGTAGTATCAGATCTGTGAGTCATTGTGAAGTTCCTTGAATTTGTGTAGGATGTGTGTTGTCAATACAATGCATTGCTCATTTGTTTGACTTGATTGCTATTACTAATTTTGTCCAGTTGTAAGTTGCATTGTAAGTTGCATCACTTCAAATGTAAATGTAGAAGTGCGTTGGGCGTCCGCACTGCAGTATGACTTTGTGTGCTGCACAGTAATTGCTTTTCTTTGTTTAGATTGAAATAATATGTTGGCCTATGCCTCATGTTTGACAGCAACTGGAGAACAGCCTGAATGAGTTTGGGGAGCCGTGGAAACTCAACCCCGGAGACGGTGCTTTTTATGGACCCAAGGTTGGAGCATTTCCTGATATTATCTGCCAAACGCAAAATCTATTCAGCTCTCTGAGGGCTGAAACGTACTGTGATTCCTTCTGTGCTGCTGCAGATTGACATTAAAATCAAAGATGCCATTGGACGTTACCACCAGTGTGCGACCATTCAGCTGGACTTCCAGCTGCCTATCCGCTTCAACCTGACCTTTGTGGGGTGAGTCACCTAATCAAAACATTGACACACTGCTGAGTCCGTGTGCTTTACTGCACCAAGGATTCTGTGTTAATCCCCTCCTGAATAAGATGTCTCAGCTTGCGCCACTGTGTTCCATGGAGTTGTGTGCAACTTCAATTTGTAAACCCAGCATGGGAAATGATGTGCTTCCTATACAGCAGGCAGTTAATAGTATTTACAGTCATTAGTCATTAATCCAGTCAGCCAAGTATTGCATATGGAAAGGGAAGGGGTGGGTGTGTAGATCAGTAGTGATAGTTGGAGGTATTGAAACTTGCTGATAGGACGATACAGTGATGAAACATTTGTACTATTGTGGTAGTATCATTTAAAGCATTTTGAACTTCTCATATCTGAAATTTTGCTCTACAATTTGACTTGAATTTTAAGACAAACAACACAATTATGAATCCAAAAGGCAAAGAATAAGTCCAGGTTTATGTTCATACTGACGTATCTCGCAGGAAGCGTTTTCATCTTTCATCATGTGATGTCTCACAGGAAGGACGGGGATGACAAAGCCCGACCAGTCATCATCCACCGTGCCATCTTGGGCTCGGTGGAAAGGATGATTGCCATTCTCACAGAGAACTATGCAGGGAAATGGTGAGGTGCTCTCTGGTAGCTCTTGCATTTGTGAAGTAAAAAAATAAATGCCATTAAATTAAAAAAAAATTAAAATGAAAAAACATTAACGTCCACAACGCTGTTATGGCCCACTGCTTTGATCTGGTTTCCAGTCACATGACTTGGTCTCGAGTCAGACCAATTCGATGATTTTTAGACTTGACTTCAAAAACTCTGCCAATGACTCGTTGCTTCCCTTGGACTCGAGCCTTTTGACTTAAATACTTGCACCGGTTTCAACAAATAAATATACATTTTTAAAATGCATTCATGCTCATATTATTACTTTGTTGTTAAAATGGCATTGCATTTGTTGAAGAGCATATAATGACTTGTTTAGGACTCGACTCGCCTGTCTTGATGGTGACTTGATCCCACCTCTGATCTTTACACCAGTGTACCACTGTGGAGATGGTTTCTTTATGGTCTGTCTGTCCTTCCACCAGGCCTCTGTGGGTCTCTCCACGTCAGGTGATGTTGGTGCCTGTCAACCCCTCCTTTGAGGATTACGCCAAGAGGGTATGTCATCCACAGACAATAATTATGTGTTCCATTCAGATTTGTATAATGCTCACAAACTGCATACTCGTGTGTTTTTCTTTCCCACCCATCAGGTGTGTAAGCAGTTTACAGAAGCTGGGTTCATGGCCGACGCTGACCTAGACTCCAGCTGTCTTCTAAACAAGAAAATCCGCAACGCTCAGTTGGCCCAATATAACTTCATTCTCGGTGAGAAAATGCACTGCGCTATGTGCATTTGGGAGCTCTGTCTGACCTCTGATTCGTGAGCATTTTCACCCCATTACTTGATGCTCTCCGGGTTGCCTGCAATCACTTCAAAAGGACATTTAATTGGTTGCTCCGTTCTATTTTAAAGACAGTGTTATTATATCTATTAAGCTTGTTTAAATTGATTTCCCCTTGTAATGCTGATTGGGTAATCCACTCACTTTAAGTGGTCTGTTTTTGATTACCAGGAGGCACCACCATGTATTGTTTCAGTGTCTGTAAATTTAAAGGACCACACACCATACCAAAGGAAGGTTAGGAAAATGGCTTCGGTTAAGATTAGGCAACCAAAACAAGTTTAATCAAAGGACCAATAATTTCACATGTTTTAGTCCAGTCAAATGTTTCCAAGCCATAACATGTGTTTTTTCCATCATATCTGCCTTTAGTTTGATTACAGTTACATTCTCATTGCATTAGAAGCACTGCAGACCTTTAAATACCACCTGCAGTTAGTTAAAAAAATCTAAAACAATGGAGTTTTTTTTCTAACATTACCAACAGGAATTTAAAGAGTGTCATGTGTAGTAAATGGGCTAAAACATTAAACAAATATGGTCCTTTTTAACTGTAGGATTGTCAGTGGAATCGCCAGCCATTAGAATGAGTCAAAATACAATGTTCTAAACTGGTCGAATATAAAGCAAATTGACCTCCAAACTGGCTAACCACCCACAGTTGTTGAATTCGGCGGCACAAAGCGGGGAATGTGTTAGGGTAGCTGTGTGTGTGTGGTGTGACTTGGCCCGTGTCAAGCTGTTGTGTGTTCTCGTGTCTTGGCAGTGGTCGGAGAGAAGGAGAAGATGACTAACGGCGTCAATGTGCGCACGAGGGACAACAAAGTCCACGGAGAGCTGTCGGTGGCCGAGGTGCTGGCTCGCCTGACCCTGCTCAAGCAATCCCGCTGTCGAAATGCAGAGGAGGAGTTCTGAGCAAGACAAAGAATCAATCCAGACTCTCGCATTTTTGAATACCTCAACCACAGTCTGATGAGCAGTGAATGGGGCAAATGATGGCACATCGTGTGTAGAGAGGGTACAGTGAAAGTGTAGTACGAAGGTCAGAAATCGGAGAACTGATGAGCTGATTTTCTGTAAGTTAATGTAATGACTGGGCCTTTGCAATGCCCACGTGATCATGTGTTAAACGGTAGAGAAATACATGTTTATGTGATGTGGGTTTCAAGTTATGTGAAAGTCTGAAGGAGGAAAGGGCCTGATCATTGTCACAATGATGTGGATTTGCCACTGCCTGTTAAAGGTATATGTCTCGGAACCCCATGAAATAAAATGAATCTACTGAATGTGAGCGACTGCCCTTTTTACTGCCTCGGTGAAGGAGGAGATGTGATGATAAACACCAGCAGGGTGACCGTGTACAGATGTGCAGCCTTCCAGGAATGCCTCGTGCTCGGTTAGTTTTACCAACACTCGCGCAGTGACGTCAGACTGAGCAGCTCTCGGTGACGCGCGTGGGGCTTTGTAGTTGTCGAAAATGCAAACGGGACCTTCATCGGCGGCAGTGATTGAGCGACAGGCAATCGGGCAGTGGGCGGGACAGGATGAGGGACAGGAAGTTCTGCAGCACGCGATGCTGCGTTCAGGCTCACACTCGCGGGAAAGACGGCGCATATGAACCCTCTTTTCCGTACCACTCTAGTCACAGTATTTGATGTCACAGCCTGCAATTACAGTTGTGGTGAACGATAGAATAAAAATAAACATATAACTCCCAACACTGCAGTTATAGATTTCAAGCTCGCTTAAGATTTTGAGGTGGACTGTAGCGTCTGTGCGGGTACATCTACACTCGAAACACTTGTCACTTTGCAAACGTGCTTCGATCTAATCCAAGACGTATATGAACGGTCGAGTGTAACGGAACGCACTGTGAGGAACGTGTTGGCTGAATACTTCCGCGGCATGTCTGACGGCTTCGGACAACCCGTGAAATAGCGCACCGCACGGGAGGATCGCTGCTTTCCTACGTGCGCTGAATGTAGCGTTGGTTTCCGCTGCAGCAACAATGGCCACTAGCTGCCAGATATGGAGACCGGACCGAGGACGGTGCTTTAAAACCTACGGGATTGTTGTCGTTCTGTTTACGGACCTGGTCTTGCAATGTGCTAACGGTACGTTCATGGAGACCCATTTACATCAGCTTGGCCTGCGTATTTGGCCTTGGGCTATTTGTCGTTAGCTTCCTCCCACTGGTTGGCGTTAACGTTACGTGGTTAGCTAGCGAGCTAACGCTAGTGTGCCTAGCTAGTGAGCAATAAAAACAAAAGGGATATAAGCAGGTGTTAGTCTAATACAAGAGGCGTCCTTAATTAATTGTATAGTATTTAATTTACAATATAATGAGAGGTAACTGTCCGGGATAATTTGCAAGACGTGCCACTAGCCAGTTCAATTAGCGCCTCGGTAAAGTAAAGTTACACTTAAGCAGTAACGTTAGCGTTAGCCTAGCTAGATGTTTCATTAAAATAACGTCCTGCGTTATTAATTACTAACATATTTACCAGACTTCCAATTTATATTTAAGCATAGGTTGTGAAGTAGGGTTCATAATCCGGGTTATAGCAGATGGGTGAGTTGGACTGTGTTTGCTTGTCAGGGTACCTGAGCTCTCCTCATGTCGGCCAGGAGCCCCCCTACACCCGAGACGCCCAGCATGGGCCGGTCATCACCAGCCCGGTGGTGCCTGCTGCAGCCTCGGGTAAACACAGCAGTCAGTGATCAGCATTAAACATAATGACCAACCTTTTAGCTATTTTCTCTCTTTTGATTGTTTGTGTAGCACATAACAACAAAGAAATTCAACACTATTATATAGCAGTATTTGATATCATATGTAAGCTCATGACCCTCTCACATGATGGATGAGCTACACTATAGAAAGGGATTTTAAATGGCAAAATTGTGCACACACATATATATATATATACACACACACACACTGGCAGTCGGTTTAACTAACATCTGTCTGTGTTGTATAATAACAAACAAGGAATGATGAACAACAGGCTAGTTAAGGTAGAATTGACCAACTTCCAAATCCATTTTGAATGTTTTCAACTTAAAAATATATGTTTTCTTCCTTATCCTGTACCATATCAAAGAGTGTATTGTGTGTGTGTGTGTGTGTTGTCCAGGCTTTGAAGAGTTAATGACTTTCCAACAGAACAACAATTTTCTTTTGCTCACCAGCAGGCAGCCATAATGGAGCAATCAGGAGGCAATGGCCTTGCTCAAGGGCTCTTTGATGGCCTTTTTGTTTAGGGCAGAGTGTTAGTCATTTACCTCCCACAGCCTTATTTTCCCAATTTAGCAAGAGATTCAATGGGATGTGGTCACATGCCTATTGCCACACTCATCAATGATCCCAAGCATCGAGTCATAAAGTGAACTTGCACCAAAGCTTTGTTACATTACATAGATTACTGTAGCTACAAATGGAAGAACATCTGTAACTTTGTGTTGCGTTGTTGTGTGACGTTTGCTGTTTTGCAGTGTCTCCTGCAGACGAAGAGAGCTACACTTCCAAGTGTCCAAGTGGCGGGTTGTGCATTCGTCTGCCATCTGATTGCATTCACTGCAATTACCAACACAACTGCACCTACAGGAAGCCAGTTTCCTTCACTTGTAAACCCAAAAAAGGCGTTCACTGTATAGTGAGTAGCAGTTCATTTTGTGATAAATATATGCTGCGGAAAGGTAGAGAAAAGGTGGAAGGCCATATATCTTGTTTAGTTCACTGATACAAAGGGAAATTAAACATGGCACATGAGGTCGTGTTGTTTTTGTAGCATTCAAATAGAAGCCATATAAATGTTTCTTAACAAAAGTCCCCAAGACAAATGGTTGTACATGGTGATAGAATTAGTGATTTTAAGAAACGTCTGTGGTGTTTTCATTTGGGAATAGCTGTGTAGTGATGACCTGATTATTATTTTTGTATTTGTAGGGTCAGTCGGGACAGCAGGAAACCAACTTCAATCTCTCCATCACCTGTCAGTTCTGCTGGCAGCTGGACCCGTCCCAGTACCGCTGCTCAAACTCTACCAACTGTATGACAGTGTCCTGCCCACGCAAGCGCTACAACGCCACCTGTGATGTGTTAGACCATGTACATTGTTTAGGTATGATAAAGACTCCGCCGTAAAGCCTCCTCGGGTTCTTTGTTTGCAGTGGGGGTAACTGTGTCAGTAGGCGTTTTTGGACCAAACTGTTCTGGGGAATCCCTGAGAGGAACTGCTCACTGGGGAGGGACCCCGAGAGCTATATGCCATCAAGGACTTTTTTTTCTGTTTGCATTCGCACCGCCCGTAGGAACGCTGAGCCGACTGTCGTTTAGTATAGCAACGTCACAAGAATTTTATATTTCACTTTGATGTGTCAGAATAGGGTATTTCCCCCATTGCATATTCACTCAATCAAGCCTGGACTTCACCGTCTGTCCATTTGTCTGTGTTTTGGTCCATTTCTTTTAAGGCTACCATTATGAGCTGTGTTTGACCAATCACTGTACACAAGGTTCCACAGAGTATCTACTCTGATGTAGGAGCTAAAAAGTTCCTAAAAACTGCTTTCTAAGAGCTACAATCGTTCCCAGTTCTTGCAGTGCTATCACTAAACGGGGTCCTCCAACTGAGATCTGTGAAAAGGTTCCTCTGGTCCAAAAGCACCTGTACTTGTTTTGGGAAGGGGGATGTACAGATTTTTTTCCATCCAGTTAAAAGTTACCTTTTTTTTTTGTTTGCCTAGAACAAAAACTGCCATTCGTGATTGCCCTAAAGTTTCCTATGCACCTAGCATTCTGTGTGTTTTAATACGATTATTAACAGTTTTTCAAATGAAATGCACAATGTTATGGAGAACAATATATCACAAAAGCAGTTCTGTGCTGATACATATTTGAATTCATAGGTAAATTACACAATCTGGGAAACCAAATGCAAACCAGAACACAATATTTCACATAAAATAATGTCAGTGTGTTTTAAAAATATTTTCTACGTATATGTATTGTTATGCTAATTTGTTAAAGGTTTTGAACATCTGGTCCACTGAATGTCTTTACTTCTTCTGTAGGTAAAAGACGTTTTCAGAAGCGTTTATTTTGCAACTGGACTGGTGGATACAAATGGTCAACAGCATTAGCACTCAGGTAAACCTGCCACTTTCACAAGAGTTAATGACCAGCTTAGGTGCTTGCTTGTGCTCTTTGACTTCATCTGAGTTTTCTCTCATGTCTTTCTGTAGCATTACGCTGGGTGGTTTTGGAGCAGATCGGTTTTATCTGGGCCAGTGGAGAGAGGGTCTGGGCAAACTGTTCAGCTTCGGAGGCCTGGGCATTTGGACTTTAATAGATGTTCTTCTGATAGGCGTTGGTTATGTGGGACCTGCTGACGGTTCCCTCTACATTTGAAGCAAAGCCCTGGAGCCATGGCTGGACGGTTTGTGCCCTCTTCCGCTTCACACTGCTTCCCTCTCAAAGATTGAAGATCTGAGATGCCGTGATTTTAGCACGTTTGCCTGCCCAAGCTCGCTGTGCAACACGTCCTCTTCCCATCTGCTAACAGGCAGGAAGTGTTTTCCTCACTGCACCAACGATGACTCGACCCACACAACCATCAGATCAATCCCAATCATTCTGTGTACGTGTTCTGTTGAGATTCTACAGATGGAGCTGTGCAGGGGGATGAAGAGCCAGTAATTATGTCTCACCGGTTTGTCTTAAGTTGTGGTTAGGCTCTGTCATGCCTTTTATTTATATATATATATCTGGAAAGAAAGCATAAATATGCAGAAGAGAATATGTTCAGGTGTTTTTATTGACAACAGATGGTTGTTGATTAATTCAACGGTTATTTGACATGTACGTTTCTTCCCTACATTGAGTCAGCAGCACAGGCCACAACTGTAAGAGCGGATCTAGATGAATGATGCCGTGACTTTTCAAAAGCTCAAATTAAATGAAAGTTCATTGATAAAATTCATATGTTGTATAATTAAATACATAAGCGCTACTGTATGTTCAAACAGGAACGGGCAGAGAACCAGAAAGAAGTACAGGGGCAAGGTCTATCATTTCTGTCATCACAACATGTAGTCTGATGTTTTTGGGCAAATGTACAGATAACAATCACAACTGTGTATGTTTGTAGATGATAAATATTGAAACACTTCAAATGAGTTGCACTGGCAAACTGCAGTTACTTGTGGTTTTCCGTGTTGGAGATATCTGTTGCATTCAACTGGTATCTTGTTACTAAAAGAAAATAAACATTCTCTGTGTACTAACACTCCAAGATCTTTGGGACTGTGTGGCACAAATGGTGTTATGTCTCACTACACTGTAAATATGTTTTCTGCTTTCAGTGTCCGGTCGTTTTATTCTGTTGGAAAACTGTAAATGACACTTTTTAATTTATGTAAATGAAATTGTGAAATATCATGTGTTTTTCTAATTATTGTCAGTGGATATATGAGAACCATGGCTTAATGTGTTCATTTACTCACTGTGGCAGGCCAGGAGGGAGTGTCACCCCACAGCACCCCAGGAGGCGGCGCGGCCAGGTGAGTGAGGGGAGTCTGCAGCCCACGCTGATTACGACCGACACGCACGAGGCACAGCTCACCTGGCAGTCCTCCAAGCAGAGGACTCGGGACCGGACGAGGCCGGAGAGTCCCCACTGAGCCGGAGACTGAGATGTACTTGTTTTTTGCACATCCGGCTTCTGAGCTCTTTCAAGGTGAATCTTGCCTCTCGGACCCTGGCCTGCCACATCACACTGCTCCAGTGCACAAGTTGGTCAGGCTGTGCTGAGACCAGTGGCAAAAGGAAGGGTGAGAGACTAAACACAATTTTGACAAAACAAAACAAACATTTCAGATCTGAAATTATGAAAACCTGAAATGCAATTAGTAATGTGGCCGTTAATTTGTAATAGGCAAGCAGTATTGTTGCCTTAGTTCCACAGTCATCCTGGACAAAACAGAATTTTCATCTTAAAGACATGTGGAGATGTTCTAGCGAACTTGAGCGGGACAGATGCTTTGTTTCAAGAGGCCATGAGCTTGAATGCTGTTCCTGCAGCCTGATAGGAATTCAGAGCTCTATTATTAGCTGAGGTCATCTTCACAGATGGTTTTTCTCACATTAAACACAGTGAGCGGTGCCAGAACCCTAGGTTACCCACAGGTGTGTGTAACAGGAGGGGGTCAGCAGCTGAGGAACACCCCCTTCATAGAGTAGCACTGTTTAAGGGCTTTTCAGCAAGGCACAGAATTGCCAGTCAACAAAATAGGTTAGATGATTTTACAACAGCACTATTTAATTAACCAATTGGTGTCGAGATATGTGTGATCATGCTGCATAATGTGAGGTTAAAAAAAAAAATCGGGGGGAGGTGGGGTCATTGCCTTTCTAGTAGGTTCTTGGTTTTTGTGTTCTTTTCTCCAATTGGCTGCTTTGCTGAGACTGTTGTAAATCTACTCCACCCTATTTCTAGTTCCTCAAATATGATACCGCCCACTCACAGCCACTGCAGCTCCCTCCCACAGGCTGATGTAAGTGTTTGTTGAGTTGAGGCGGAGACTTTTAATACGCTCACCTATACTCTGTGAGAACACATAAGGGATTTTTCTTTTTCACTTTTTGGAAAACTTGTGATTTAAATACTGATGGGTTACTTAGTAATCCTGCATCCACAAGATACTCCCTGTGGTTGTTGCCACTGACTGTCCCAGCATGACCTCAGTTTGTCTGAATCATGCTGTGTAGGCATGAATAGGTCGACTTATGTCAGTTGGTATAACACTGGAAGCACACCAAATGGATGTGTTTGTACATACATCTGTGTATATGTATGAGATTATTATTATATGATAGATGAACTTATATGGGGATGGTAAAATATTTTAGTATAACAAAGGTGAATGCACGATGACCCGAGATGAACCAACATCTACCATACTAAGATCAAACACAAAGCTGGAAGGGTCTAATTATTAACAAGTGTAATCTGATCACATCTTAGTAATTGTCTGGAAAGTTTGGCATAAATAGCACAAAATAGCTCTTTATTCATACATCAATGGCTACTGCCCAATTACAAGTAATGGCCAGAGTGGTATTTGGTTTTGTTATTAACTCTAATGTAGAAATTTGTCTTATGAGAATAATAGTTTAATTTTCTGGTACTTATCCCAAACAGTCATTATTCACACTGTTAGAATGAACATGGGAGATGAGCCAAAATATTGTCTGTCAAAGACAGACGGTATCACGACTTCCCGATTTTGAATTGCTAATCATGCAAAGGAGAACAAAAGTTTATTCATCCCTCTCTTATGCAATCCCACTTAGTCCCATAGCATTTCTGAATTTCAGGAGCATCAGTTCTGACCCCCCTGTATCCAACACTGCCTAACAGATTGTGTCCTACAATTATGCTCACTCCTACAGGGGAGATATCTAACAAAACGTAATTAAACAGTGCTGTAACCACGTGAATTCAAAAGTCTAACCACTCTAAGCATCTGACTCTTTTGCTCTTTTCTCCCACACTTGGACGGTTGCTAAGGACCATTGGAAACCACCCGAGGACATGACAGAAATTACAGTGCCCCTAAACAGTATTCACCACCCATGGACATTTTAATTTTTCATGTTTCGTAACATTTAAATCACGTTGGAGTAATTCTTTTTTTTTTTTTACACTAATCAGCAGAGCGGGCCATTTAATGGCAATTTGAAAACACAGCTCTACAACATGATCTATATGAACAAATATTACCCCAAGCTGACTGATTGTGTAACTGCTTACACCCTTCTCCCAGACATACAAGTCACTAGTGCAGACAACAATTAGATGGAGATCACCTGGGTGTAATAAAGAAATGACAAGTGATCTTAAGATCTATACACCTGCATGCTCAACAGCTGGCGAGTCCTTTTCAGGCTAAAAAAGACACGGGTTAAATTATTGATAGGTACCAATCTGGAAGGATACTAGAATATTTCCAAGACTGGCTGTCCCTCAAAAGGTTGTCCTAAAACACTAAATCTCTGTGTGAGAAGCGCATTTGTGAGTAACCACCAAGAGCTGGACACTGGTCCAGGGTGATGCAAGTGCTGTAACTGGCTTGGGACGCACGTTTGCCAGAAGGCATGTGGCAGACTTGCACAAAAACGTGGTCTTCCAAAACTGAGCTTTTTGTGCACCGTACGTACTGAATCCTAAACGGAGCATCATGCTGTGAGGCGTTTTATTTGCAGAAGGCTTTTGAAAGGAGAGGTTAATATGAATGCATTACAGACAAATCAGAGGAAAACGGGCTGCAGTCTCCAAGAGAACAGTCGGCGATTGTTTATTTTCCAGCAAAGCAACATAAAGCGAGACAGGAATGTACGGTGCCCAAAACACCGTCCAATTCAGAAGCCAAACCTCAATCCCATCAAGAATCTGTGACGAGGAGTGAACGGCAATTTGCAGGAGCTAGGACAATGGATGAATAGGGTTGTTCAGATGTGCAAACCGGACAGACCCAAAGCTGTAATTGCTGCCAAAAAGGTGCTTCGGCTACATATTGTCTGTAGGGTTACATATTTGAATTCACTCTGGCCATTACCTTTTTACTGTTGCTCTCTTTAAAAACAAAAAACCCAATCACACCCACTACACTCAACATTGTAAACCATGAAAAGTCAAAGTAACCATTTCTTGGCATTGCACTTACAAGATACAGGCAGTTTGATTTAATTACTTGTGCAACTGGTCTCCTCTGTTTTGTCACTTGTATTGCTATAGTTTATAATCCACCAACTCATCCTCACATCCGTGCAATCCATTTAGAAAAAAACAACAAAGAAAGACTAATGTGCCAATTCTGCTTTCCAAGTCGGGAGTCGCTTCTACAGTCTTGGCACAGCAACAATATCTCACTTAAATCTTGTTTGCATATTGAAATGAAATTAGATTGTGGCCGTTTCAGACCATCATGACCGCTTCAAAATGTGTGGAAAAAAAAAAGAAATCAAGCCAACTGCAATTTCAGTGATTTATTTGTACAATAGGAATCACACTGTACAGTAAATCCCCCAGCACAGATGTAAAGGCAACAACATAAGCACGTCTATGCTGCCTGACCATCCCTCAAACCTCACTGTGAGCTTAGACTGATGGAAAGAGATGCCAAGACAAAAAATAAAAAATAAAGCAGCTACCTGTTGAAGAAAATATGTACAGGGCTAGAAGAGACCTTTTTCAACTAAGTGCCAAATCATAAAGAAAATTCTGAAATAAAAATATTTAAAAAAAGGCTAAATAAAAATATGTTCCAAGTTTCTGTCCAACCTTCGGCAGTGGAGTTTAAATATGTAAAAAAAAAAAAGGACAAATACAGAAAAAGGCACATGGTGATCTCCATCACAGCCATGTGCCCATGCCACTTACACATTTATACGCCATCTACAGACAATGTTGAGCTTTTACACAGAAGACAGGACACTCTTCAATGAAAAAAAAAAAAAAAAGGGGGGGGGGGAAATGCCCTCCCCATGTAGCACAAGTTTAGACAGTAATGAGGTGACATGGTCCATTTGAAAGCAATATCAATTTACATTCACTCAAATTTCCATTAGTAAATCACTGATGTTACCATGGTAACTCATAATGTCATATAAAAATATAAACAGAAGACTGAAAACTGATGCACTCAACAAATATATATCTACAGTCTCAAATGTGTGTGTGTGGGGGGGGCTGAACGACACGGCCAAGAACAGCTCAAGTTTCCAATCTACCATTACGTCTGTGGGAGGAGGAATGCATAAGGATGCGCCACACGTCAAGTCTGAGTAGCAGCAGTCTTTCCCCTCTCGCTAACAGTGACACAGTGAAAGCCGCGGGTTCCATCGGGACCCCTTGGCAGCCTCGTTACCCCCGGCGGCAGGCCGTCAGCATTCTGGATCTTTCTGCCCATCATCGGGCTGCCAACTGGACTGCTCTCCTGAGATGCTACCTGCTTGCGCCGCTGAACCCACGGGCTCCCTGAAGGGGTGAGGCTACTATCTGAGGAGTAGTCTGCCCAGCGGCGCCCGGGCTCAGGGCTCAGTCTGCCCTCGCTGACCAAGGGAGACTTGTGGGAATGAGGAGATTTGCGCTGAGGGCAGGGGCTGGCACGGGGGCTAGACCAGGGACTGTTGCGTGGGGACATGCTAGGACTCAGGTGATTGTTCTGGAAGCTGATGCCTGCAGTGGTCGGGCTGAGCTTGTTGCAGGACTGGGACTTTCTGGTCAGCCTAGGAGACGTAGGGTTGCTCTCGGTCTCTGAGGAGCTGCAGGCCGAGTCGTCGCCATGGTACTGGAGCTCTCGCACTCTGCTGTTGAGCGAGCGACTTTTGCGCATCCCTCCCTCCTCACGCGGCCGTTCTTTGGGAACCTTCTTCTTGGGTGGCTTGGTGCCAATCAGGACTACTTTCAACCCCAGCAAAGTGGCCCCTCCATCCTCGCTCCCCACAGCTTCATTGGCTTTAACCGCAGCCTCCACCTCCTCAAACTCCACAATGGCACATTCCTCCGAGCCTAGCTGACTGTAGCGGCCACTCAGCCTCTTCAGGTCAGCCGGCAGGTCCTTCCCTAGCTTCAGGACTCTCACAGAGGCAATGGCACCGTACGTGCCGAACGCTTTCAGCAACAGCTTCATCAGCTGCTCCTGCTGAGTGGCTCCTCCCTCGCTGCCTCCATTATCCTTCGTGAGAGCAGCCAGCTCTGGCCACCTCTGCAAGTCACTCAGCAGCAGCATGCGGCTAGGCAACGACTCACTGGCAAAGACTGGCACTGCGGATTTACGCCGCACCTTACGCCCCTCATCGTTCAGCTCAAGTATCTTTGAGTGTCTCAGAGCATAAGCAGTTGTTCTCCAGTCACGGGTCAAGTGTTTCACCTGCAGAAGAGACAAAGCTTGAGTTACATGGGTGAGATGCCAAGTGGTTAAAGAGGGCCACACCGTAACCATTAGGTCACAAATTTGATCCTGCAACTGCTTCTCTCTCGGCTAAATAATAACTTATGTCTGTCGGCAGGATCAATCAATAGTGTGTACTGCCTTCCCGTCAAACTCCCTGAATCGATATCTGTGCTGATGGAATTATAACCGATTCAACACAAAACATCCTGGTTTCCATTTGTCACTGTATAATGTGCTCATATTTAAAATGCGTCACTTCAGTGTTGTCAAGCTCATATTTTAATCCTTGTTTATATTAAATTAGCGTGTGCGTGGGGACTCATCACTTGTGGCATAAACATAAACAAAAACCCTGCATGCATGAGCACCAGCTATTGTGAATTAATGCGATAATATTGCATCCCAGCATCATTCTGACACTAAAAACAGCCAGTCACTGCTATCCACTCTACGTCAATGGGAATCAAGGTTCCCCATTTTAAAAATGCTTGTTCTTCTGCCTTGTTTTAACTTTATTTTAACATTTTGGTCAGTGTTCAAATATCATGCATGTAGATGTAATACAACATTATAGTCAGTTGATTTTCAACTCAAAAAAAAAAAAAAAAGTACAGTATATGCAGGAATTCTGAAGTTAAACTCCATATTTTAAAGACCGCAAGTTCCAACTTGTTATCAGCAACACACCTTAACTTATGTTTACAGAACTATACAAGTACATTTATTTTGAGATTGAAAATTGTCTTAGTTTGCCCTAATTCAGATCGGCCAGGAACAAAACTCAAGTGGTAGTACTAACCCAAAGACAAGGTTTATTAAAAATAATAAACCTCACTAAACATTTTCATTAGGAAAAAGAAATACAACATTGGCCGCAAGTGATATTAAAATCATAGTCTGAATCTATGTTCCCAAAAAATATACCTCGTAAAATGCAGAATAAGTTGTTTAATACTTTAAGGATCTTCATTTTTGCTAAACTGATTTAATATTCAGCAGATACCCTGGGGAAACACCATATGTTTTATTTTATTTTATTTTTTTAACATACGTTTGGTTCTAAAATGACTAATAGTTTAGGAATTTATCCAGCAGATCTCCTCCGCCGGCATTTGAGGGCTGCAACGTAATCCTGGCAAACAGATTACACCCGTGAAAGGTGCTTTTTTTGCCACTGACAAGTTTTCAAATACAGGAGTTTCCCCTTCACAGCACATAACGAGCCACCGGTGGACCATTATCTGCAGCATATGATGTGTACACTATATTTTATCCCATAATAGAAGAGACTGTACAAATCCATTCAGTTTAAATAGCACCATATCATAACAGCGTTATCTCATAGCACTGGTTAATATAGAGCATGTCTAGACCAACTCTATATGTATAAATACATGCATTTGCTATTGTGTTTCCACACGCACACGCTTTGCAGCAGTGGTCACCTTTTTGAATGAAGTGAGCAACTTGACGCTAACAAACCCAAGTTTGTTGCGTCTGACATGTTTGAGCAGGAAGGCGTCATGCTCCAGGTTCTCATCGGACAGGTAGTACTCGATCTGAGCAACCAGCTTCTGCATGAGCTCCGAATCGGGGGGCTGCCAGCTCTCCTCCTCCAACTCCCCTCCACTGGTGCCGGCACCGCTGTGTGTGGGAAGACAGCACGCATCATGGTCAGCAGAATGTTTGACATCCTAAACTGCCAAACACTACAACCGTTACACATTTCACTCATTAATACAATAATCTTACAGGCTTACAAGTGGCTGGCAGGGATCCACCCTCATCCTGCCATTTCCCCTCAGCAACTTTCCTTGCAGCAGTTGACCAGCTGCGTCCCCAGCCATAGTCACCGTGCCAAACCTCGGCACCAGTGTCCCACCAACCCTGAAACTGCCAAGACCTCTCCATCTGAGGGGCGCGCACAGTCGCAGGCGCTCCCCGCCCACACAGAATATGGTGACTTCACGCCATTTACCAAAACTGCACTGCCGAGGCGTTCCGGCGCCGCGCTCTCAGCCAGGCACCTGACTGAAGCCGCGAAGCAGCACAGCCACGGAGAGCCTCGCAGAGTCGAGCGAAGGGTCTGAATGAAATTTTGTGGATGACTCATCGCCTCCTCCAGCCTCCTCCCTCGCACACCCTTAGTAAACAGCTTTCCAGCCCGCTGACCGCACAGCTGGCACCGATTCCCCAGGACTTCAGATCAAGACAACAAAAGACAACCACGAGCTGCGCTTTTAGAAGCAAATACCGTCACTGTCGACAAACGCACACACAAAAAAAGAAAAGAAAAGGCAGCACAGATGTTAAGGATACTGGACAACTTGTATGGTCAAGTTCACCTTCACGTTATTGACTAGTGCAAGTCTGTGAGGGAATGTTGCAGGGATTTCAGGTGAAACGGCCACATGTGCTCTTAAGTTCCAAAGCATCTTAAATATACATCCTGTGTGCAGGAGCCCTGCCACGCAGCGCCCGCCGGCCTACACGGGAATCACAGAAGAGCCTCATGCCAGAGAGCCAGTTGGGTTTGACCTAGAAGCAAACTGGCAGACTGTGGATGATATCGACAGAGCGACTTATTTCTCCCCTTTGGCCTGACTCACTCTTTGTGCACGAGTCCCAGTTGTAGGGAATTTATAGGCCAGAGGATAAAAATAGCAGGCCATGACGCAGGGCAAGGAGATTAAAGTGAAGGTGCCATCATGTCCCCGCTCGCCAGCACAGATGCTGCCTACAGGTGGACGGGTGGGTAAACACTTCCTCCACCATCCCACCCTGGAGATAATAATACCCCCCCCAAGTAGATCTGTGACTACACTCCCAACTGTGAGCAGCAGCATCCTCTGGCATGGTGATGCCGTTTCACAGTGTTCTGTCGCCACTGCGATGCACCTGCCGGGATCTGTGCAGCATCCGTCAGTGGATCAGAGCTCTGTACCCCCACCCCCCCACGCTGCTCACTGAGGAGCTGCCGGTTCCACCAGCTGATGCTGCAGCAGGATCCGACAAACTAGACGCCAAATGATGATACAGTTGCCTTTGAAATGCAGCGCTCACCGACCCGGCTGTTACCACAGAGGGCAGTGGGTTAAAAGTAGCAAACAACTCAAACCTCGATTTGTCGTGTCGGCCGACTTCGTCCTCGCTGCAGCTGCCTCCGAGGAAGTCGACGTTGTTGGACGACACCTCCTCCGGGTCCTCGTCCTCCGCCGCCTGGATGGCCACGGTGATCGTCACCGTCCCCATCTCCTGCGTGTGCTGCTCCACGGTGATGACCTCATCGAAGCCACACGCATCCGAGGCGCAGTCCGCCGGGCTCGGACTGGGGACCCCCACGGACCCGCTCATGCTCCCCGAGCACGCCACGGTGCCTCCACCCGCCGCCTCGCCTCCTTCCGCAGCAGCGCCTCCCTGGACGCTTCGGCTCGTCCTCGACTCGAAGGCACCGACGGGATACGGGGCGCGCAACGCCGCTCGACGCCTCTTCGGGCACCAGCGGTGGCGGAGAACGGCCCAGGGGGCTCCGAGGACGCGCTCCACGGCTCGCCAGAGACCCCCGATCCAGATCCGACCCGACGGAGGGCCCTGAGGAGCAGCGGGGCTTGTAGCAGCCGGCGAGACGCAGTCTGGAGCTGGCGAGACCGACGGGCTGGAGCCTCCTTGGGCTTCTACTGCCGCCGCCGCCGCTGCCGCCACTTCCTCATATGCAAGAGGCGTCGTGCGTTTGAGACGAGCTCCGGGATTGGGCCGCGGCGGCGTCTCCTCGCGCTCGTTCCCAGCCCACAAGCAGAAGCTGACACACAGCCAAGGGGGGGGCAACAGGAAGGAGAGGCAGCGCAGGAAGGCGTTCACCAAGGCGTGCATGCTGCTCGTTTTCCACACGCGGGGCCTTTTACTTTAATTTGAAATATATACACATACATACATACATATATATATATATATATATTTGTTTTACACACAAGAGAGTTTGTCTTTTAACGTGACGGCGCGAGCGCGTCGTTTACGCGGGGCCCTAAGTAGGGCGGCGGGTTCACGTGCCCCTTCCCTAATTAGGAGATTGCCCGTAGCCGAAGGAGCGAGCCCCCCTGCTGCGACGCCGCTAATTGGATAACAGGCTTCCGGCGTCTGGCTGCACGCGCGGGCGAGCGGCGCACGTGCCTCGCGGGACGGGGAGACGCCCAGATTAATAGCAGACGGTCAGAGCAGCTAGCAGGGTGTCACAGCTCCTGCAGGGTCAGAAGTGAGTCCCGAAACGGTTTCTATGTTCATAAACTAAACCATCATATTTTCTGTTAACACCCCCTCCAAATGAAAAAAGAAAACAAAAACTGCAGTATGTAAACTCACTCTCAAGTCAGTAAAACTCCCAGAAACAATAAGGACCTTTAGTGTCCCCGGTGGTGGCTGTGGCCCTGCTCTTATGGCCTATGGCACCAGTGACACCTCATTAAGATAAAGGTGAAAGCAACCTACATGATTGTTGTTTTGTTTGTTTTTTTGTCTTAGGGATCTACTGGGACGGCCAAACGTAGGCGTCCACTATTCATTTCCAGAATCACTGGTTTCACCGATGTCGATTTGTAGCACAAGTGCATAATGTAGGCGTTCGGTCATCTGAATTTTTCTCTTCCAGCTAAACCTCAAATCCATTTTCGAATCTTGTTGTTGGCCTCCATCCTAATAGCCCTGTAAATCACCCACACCAGTGTTGTTGGCTGTTGTCTGCCCTGCATGAAATATCTTTACTCCTCCCCACTCGCAAGCCACGCTCACAGCTGGTGGGCAGTCTGACTCATTCTCTGCACCACATGCCATACAGTGCTCCAGTTAGTGTACAATGCAACACGGGGGGGAGGGGGACAATGAGTGAGATATGAGGGAAATAGGGTGGCTGGGGTAAGGAAGAGATTGCAAACAAATAATCTGAGGCATTTAGTTACTTATTGAGGACTTACGGTATTTTCTCAGATCAGGTGAAAGAGTCTGCCAGCAGGGTCCTTTCGACATCCAGGATGTTCTGGAACAACGCCTCACGCCTTATTCAGCTTTGTTCCATTTGATTTAAACTGATTCCTAGAAAGACTCCTGATCCAACAGAATTAAGGTGAAAATCGTTCCACAAGCCGTCCAGGAGGCTGCGTCAAGATGGCCCTGTATAAGCACCTGTAAGCCACTTCCTCTTTTCAGGCGTGATTGTCCCAGTTGGACGTACATGGCCTACTTCTGGCCACAATGTGTACACGCAAAAAAACCCAAAATTAAACTAAAGAGACCTCACAGAAGAAATGTATTGAAAGACGCGTCGTGCCCAGTCTTATTTTGCCCGCTGCTATTTATATGTTGCTAGGGGTGGACAAAAAACACAGCAACCTAAGACGGTGAACATGGTCAACTTTATACCTGTACTGCTGTGCCTAAGTACAGCCTCGCAGAGCTGCTAGCATGGCTGTAGATTCTGCAAAAGGCCCTAGCTTAATGTGACATCTAACAGGAGTTTATCAACAGGAGTTTGAATGCAACGGACCCATCGTCACATGTTAGAAGGAACGAAGCCTTTTGGATAAACAAAACATCCAGTTCCCTTTGACGTAGTGACTCTAGATGTAAGAGTTGCATTGTTAAAACCTGCCAGGCCACATGCGTAGTTGCAGTAATTATTGCTGTAAGCAGGAGGTACGGTAGTTAACAATGGGGGAGTTTGCCAACATTGAGGCCCACGGTGTGAAATTTCTGTAGAGATTTATAAGAAAGAATCTTTAAATACTTTACTGAAAACCTTTTTTTGTTTTCCCACTGGCAGTAGCCCTCCTTTCTTTGTCTTTTCAAAGTTTGATATTATCGATACGGTGTGTTGAGGCAGATGGCAACCACTCGTGTTTGTCCTTTACTTTCACATTTGAGGAGTACTACAACAAATGGGGGATGACAGCAAATAAAGTGCTGCATTGGGAATTTGTAATCAGCATGGATGGCATCCATTAAATGAATCAAAATGAAAAATAGTTGTAAAGCAACAACAAAATCTCTTCATTTCCGATATTTTTTTTTCTGTAAGCTGATCGCACGTCCTGTGGACACTGACTTGGCTGTTAAGCAAATAATGTAAACTCTAGCTTACTGGGGACGTGTGTTACTGTGAACCATTCGAGCACTACAATCAAACTACTGCCCGAACCTGTTATTCAATGTTTGTGAAGATAATGAATGTTACACTTAACCCGGCGTTACGAACAGCCTGGTCTTTCCTAGTTAAAGTCGCTCCTATGCACCGAGTGTTGCATAATTAATGACCTGAATCTTGAAATCATTAACCCCCGAGCTGTCATATAATCTACTTTTCCCCCTGACTGTGAATTGCACAAATTCTCTTCAGCTTCTCAAAATGCTTGATGAATGGATTGACTGACAGGAAAAAATAGTGCACCCTCTCTCTCTCTCTCACACACTCACAGCCAGATGGTAGAAAGCAGCAGATCTATGTGCATCCCCTTTTGCCTTAATTCATTCGTCATATTTTATAAGGTGACAATAGGTTTACAAGTAATGTCGCTGTTTCTACACCTATGTGTCCTGTCAGTCAAGGCAGGGGCCATTCTGTGCTGCCGCCCACAAATATTGATTTATTTTTGCATTTAACTTAATGAAGACATACACACCATAGACTGGGGCAAGGACACATGAGATTCAGATAAAGGGTGACAAATACAGGAATAACACCTTTTATTGGCTCTCTGTCTGTGTTTCTTCTGGGAATTCTGTCTGATTTATCTACACACGCATCAAAGCAAATAAGCAGATCTATTTATACACAACTGGAATTGACATTGTACTCTTTCAATGTGGCCTGTCACACAAACTGTTGATGATCACCTCCCATAATATGTGTCAGCCTGTGCTTCGTGAATAGTTTGTGACAGGCAGAGTGTGGGATGCCCCTTTGATGAATCTGGACTTGTGTTCTCTGAGCAACCACTTATTACTGCCAGACAAAAAAAAAAAAAAAAAGGCTGAAAACACACAATCTATTTGACCACATTTGGTGTTCAGTGTTGTTGCTGACTTGAGATTAAAAGGCCGGTCACCTGGGTTTTATTGCTGATGGAGCAAGACAGGGTCCAACGTGTTCTCCATCCATGACACGGCAAAGCCTATACTAACCTTTTGGCCACGTAGAATTAGCCAATTTTCACAGTGGAGATTCTGACTCGTCAAACACAGGCGTAATCGTGGATGATTGCAATGTATGCATCTGATTAGTTACACCTGTGCAAGTCTGTCGATGCCACTCAGTCATTTTCTCGCATTTATGCAATAAGCATGTAGGGCACAACTACTTATGCACAAACTGTAGCGTAGCATATTTTAAAGAGCGTTGGTCTGTAATCTAACCTCTCTATCGCGTTAACCTACAGACAAAAAGCACAGAGATGCTCAGTCGACATTTATCAGCCATTGTGGCTTGTCGTAGTTACATTTTGACTAATCGGAAGTGACGTAGCAGATATCAGTAATGAACATGCAGTCTGGCTAATAAATGTTACAACGGCTTGCCATGCGTTCAGGGTAGGCGGTGAACAGGAGGCTACTAACTGGGATGCATCAGCAGTTCCGACATGTCTGACAAATGCAAGTGACTCACTGCAACAGAGCTTTCATCGGTGTTACTTGTTGCACCTGTGCTTCTTCCTCTACAGACAGGACTGTGAAGGAGGCCTGTCTCCAGTGTTCTTGTGGTCATTATCACACAAGCCTCTTTCCTCAGCGTTGCAGCGATTTCACTGTGGAGCACAAAACGGGCGCAGAGGACAGGGCAAGACGAAACGTTGACAGGTAATTACTTTTTGAGGCGCTTTGGCAGTGTTTTGTGGTGTCGCCTACCACCTTTTATTATATATTGGACGTGTTGTCTTTACCGTGCTGCCTGAACCAGCAGCAGCATCTTCTGGGGATCACGTTGGACTCGGTAGTACTGAGCCCTGCTCTGGTTCTCCCTGTACTTTATGCAGGTGCCCTGTCAGGCGCAGCAGGCCGCACGTGGGGGAGATATTCGGGGATGCTTCCTGGCCTCGTGGCGGTGCGTGTCACACCTTGTGTAAACTGAAATGATGCAGGCATTTAACGGCAGAATGTGCCACAGCGTCGGCTAACGACGACTGATAACAAGACGGAACAACTTCTGGACCGGTTTCCGCACGGAGCCGCTTTTCAGCGACACGGGAAGTGAGCGTAACCAAGCAACGCCGTCGTTGCCGCGGCAACGGGGCTTGGTTCGGTGTAACGTCAACGGTTTCGTTTCGAGCAACCGCGACAAGCGGCTCTGAACATGTTTGACGTGTCGGCGCGTCAACCGCCGACGTCGGCAGACGGCAGCTAAATGGACCCGGAGCGGACTGACGGCGAGGCGACGCGAGCTCAGAGGCACGGCGCCGGGGTCAAAGATGGTCTGGCGTCTCTCGCCCCGATGGTAGACGCCACTTTTAAACTCGAACCGCCGCGTCACAGCGTGACTGTTAAAGCCGCGGGGCCCCGCAGAGGACGTGACGAGTTCTCGGCCGTTTAGTCAGCAGCTGCTATGTTAATGTTCGACTCGTCGTATTTAATTATTATTAATTTTTTTTTTTTTTTGCAGGTCAACAGCTGCAAGCTGCATCTTACGGTTGCCAAGTCACTAGTGCCGGAGGGAGCCCGGAGGGCGGTGAGTACCGGCGGAGGACCCGCCGACACACACGTGCTTCACTGCCTGCACCTCGCAGTTCCTGCGCTGCAATTCATTGTGTTTGCCGTTTTACAGACGGACTGCCAAGGTCTTGTAAAAGATAAAAGCCTGAACACCGGCCAAACAATTAATCATTTTAACCCAGGTAACCCTTGAGCCAGTCCGCACACTCACTCACTCCCCCAAGAGGTTATTGTGTGATTCAGCCTTGTGCTGGATATTCACGAATGGCTAAAGGCATGCAAGTAATCTTGTGAACCGTTTGCACATCACTGTACCAAACCCTCTGCAGAAAACAGGTTGCATGCATGCAGCCAGAGGAGGCCTGGCCAGACACCCCCGCTGCCATCGTTTGCCAGTGACTGTGGAGATTCCTCTGCACATACTCCAGCACCGCTGGCGTGCGGCGCTCAAACTGGTTTGGAGGCAGCTTTATGTGCTGCACACGAGGATAGAGACAAATCTAGGAAACCAGCACCCAGTGCAGGGGCCACTTGCTGCCGCAACGCCTTAAACCTTCCCAAGCCAGCAGGTAAATGTGGCAACATCATTTGGCAAATATTATGAGATTGTGGAACTGCTTTTTAGGTTCAGAGCTTGTCTCTACAAAATCATACATGTATTTTTTTTATTCAGTGCCACTATGATATTGTGTGTTTACCACGTCAGGCGGTTCTGGAGGATGCAAGCACAACACAGTCCCTGGGTTTCCTGGCACTCGTTTGCCTTATGACAGTTTTGCATCCGGTTTTCAACGAATCGACTTGGACAGGTACGCCTGGTCTGCTTTTTGACTTTGTTCTGTGTAGTTTAGAACATGTTGGTTTGGCTATCACTGTAAACTGGACACATGATTGACGCGTCATGTGTGACGGCAGTTCCATAGTGTGTTTCTATACTTTCAGTGTCTTTCATATTCTTGTGTCATCCCTGTGCAATTACATTTTGTTGGTCTTATGAACACAGTCTCCAGTATTTGCAGTAGAAATTAGACATTTGCCTGGAATGGTATGTGCTTCAGTTTGCCACCAGGGAGCAGCAAAGGCCCTTAAAATACCCTTTGTCTCCAAAGAGGAGTGGTCACTGGTGACAGAGAAGAAATAAGTCAAGCAATATGTGCCTGTATAGTGAAATATTAAATCAACTGATTTGCATTTGCTTGAAGGTGAAATACAGCCGCTATGTCATGACACTTACATGCTGAACTGCAGTCATCCATGTAAAGCCTAAATTGTGCTAAGTGTTTTTTCAATTCTCCAGGCGCTGTCTGGAGGAATGTCCCCAGCTGGGCGTTATGGATGACCTGCAGCTTCTCAGCCTCCAGCACAATCTAATCACAATGATCCAGAATCTGTCGCACCTGCAACAGCTTGTTTTCCTGAACCTGTATGACAACCACATCTCTAAAATGACTGGCATTGAAGCTCTGAGCTCTCTTAGGACCCTCATACTGGGCAAGAACAGGTAAGTTGTCACCAGTGGATTCACAAGCAAACAAGCACTAGAATAAGTCTGAATTCCCTCTGTTATACAGATGCACAGTATTGTGCAGTTCATATATGTGTTGGAAAAAGCAAATATTGTTCTCATGTAGTGCAAATGTTGCTTGTAGGTTAATCAAGACGTCCTGTTTGAATGTAGCATTTTATATTGTAGCTGCTGCAGCTTCAGAGATCAGCGGTTTCCAGCAGGTGCAGGTTTAAGTTATGTGACTTCCTGCACAAGAACAATTTGTTTGAAGATTTTCAGTCAGGATTTAGAGAGCACCACAGCACAGAGACAGCACTGGTGAAAGTCACAAATGACCTTCTAATTGCATCAGATAGAGGTCTTCTCTCTGTACTTCCCAGCAGGCACCAGACGTCAATGTAACATCAGAATGACGTTGGACTCCAACCTGAACAGACGTCGGATTTTAGTTGAAAATGAAAATCGGGTAGCAATGGATGCTGAGGTTTATCAGATATAACGTTTACTATGCTCACCATCTCAGTTTAGCACGTTAACTTGCTAACGTAACAATTTTGCAGGTATTTGGTCATAAGAGTATTGGAGAAAGGTTAAGGGGTCACCAAAGCCAGTAGGATTCATCCTCTGAAACCTTGAATGTCTGAACAAACTTTCAGGGCAATCCATCCAATATTTGTTGAGATATTTGGACCAACCGACCAACGCTGCCATCCCTAGAGCCATGACACTGCTAGGATGACTAAACCACTGAACAGCAATGTGTCTTTCTTTAAACTGTAAAAACACTGATCTGAAGTAATATTTTTATTCTACGTTACGATGCTCCTTTTTTCATGTGGTCTTACCTGACAGGTGGGTATTTCCCTCGTGGCTGAGGCCGTTGGTGTTGAGGGAGGCGGCGCGTGAAGGGGGGGCACAGCGGGTGGGGACAGGAACGAAGGTGGGGTCCAAATCCAAAATCAGCTGGTTCAGCTGCTCGATGGACTCGTCAATGTCTGTAGTTAATGACTCCAACTCCTCTTCTTGGCAGGACGAAGTGTGTGTAGTACCGACAGACTGCATGTTGCGTGTAACATCCGCGTCCTTGTCCACCAGCCCTCTCTGCACGGCCTCCCTGCTGCTGAGTCCTCGAAGTGGAGTGTCGGGCACGGCCAGAGGTGGCGGCCTCTTTTCTCTCACCCTGCTCAGCCTCTCCTCCCCATCAGCGTCGAGGTCGGCGTCAGTGACGACATCCACCATCTGCTGCTGCCGAACCCAGGAGTGCGTGGAGTACTCAGTGTGACTTTCGGGCAACTTCCCGGAGGAGAGGGAGCAGATGCTGCTTGAGCTCAGCATGTCCAAAGTGGGAGCTGCTTCACCGTCTACTTCATCCTCGTCGTCTAATATATCAGTTTCCCTCTCGCTGGACAAAGCCTCTCCGTTGGTAGTGTGTCCCAACCCCAACACATCTCCAGTCATCTCCCCCTCCCCTCCACTGGAAGAAAACTCAGCCATGATCTCCAGAAGAGGCTGAGCAATCTCAAAGTCCACCCCAGAGACCAGCTTCCCTGCCAGGGTACCCTTGTCCTGTGCAGCCCCTCTCCTCTGCCTGGCTCCGGTCCGCCCCTGCGAGGCAACAGACAGGCCAGAATCACTGCTGGCAGACGGGGCTCGGTCACTGCAGCTGGGACTGCTGGTGGTCGGGGGGAACCAAGCTCCTTCGTCGCTACTCCTCTCCTTCACTCTGCCATACAAACTGCCATGTCCAGCATCCAGGATGTGAGGTGGAGCTGTGGAGGCAAAATCACGGCGGTCAGTATAAAGTTTATATGTTGGCAGAAGAGAGGTGTGACCTGTTGAATCAAGGGTATAGATTCCGTGTCAAAAGTGAGGGGCGACGAAACCAGAGGTTCTTCAAGCACAAAAAAAAACGTTTTGCCTCTTGTTAGAAGAGTATAATTAACATGTTCACCTGTACATTAATGAATATAAAGATTTTGCTGCAACTAACGGTTTTCATGATTAATAAATGAATCATTTGATCTAGAAAATGTAAGAAAACTGTGAAAAAGCCCATGGTGACACATTTAAACTACAAGTTTTGTCAAGACAATGGTCTAAAACCCAAACACATTCAATTTACAATCAAGGAAACCTTTTACAACTAAACTAATTTAACAAGCTGGAAGCAGAGAATTCTTGACATTATTGCTTAAATGATAATTAATAAAATAATTATGTAGATTGATTTTCTTTGCATCTACTGCTCATTCTCATCTGAGCGGCAATGTAGATTAATTATATCCCCCAAAATAGTGTGCAGCAGTTCCACCAATCACAGGTTGACGGCAGCGTGTAGTAGCCTTGGAGGCAAAACCCAGGGGAAACAGTTTCACATATCGCTTTAAAAAATAAAAATAAAATTGTAACTAAAATCAGAAATGACTCCCTCATATTGAAGATATTCTTGCTACAGATGACTCCATACCTGCACCACTACTGTACATGATACACCATGACACACACACACACACACACACACACACCACCTGTTGGACCACAGCCATAACACCAGACACACTCCATGTAGATAACACAGAGCCCCTTTGTGTGGGCTGGTGGATGCATGTGTGTGTGACGCAAAGGATGTGTCTGTCACAGACGTCTACCTGAGGTCACACACACACACACACACACACACACACACACACACACACACACACACACACACACCTTACACCTTACAGCTTACAGCTACTGGAAACACACTAGAGCTGAAACAATTAAACAATTAATCAGTTAGTCAATCGAGAGAAGATTCATTTGCAACTTTGCTTTTGTTATTTCAAGCAAACATGCCAAACACTTCTTTTATGTACTGCTAATAATTTATGTACTGCTAATGCATCTATTAATGGAAACAACACCCGTAAAACATACCAGACAGGTAACGTTTTATAGCTAAAAAAGAAAAAAGAAGGACGTCTCCTCCTGATAAAGCTCGTTACATTTAGATGAGATAAGAGCTGCCTCGTACAGCGATCGCAACAATACATACAGTGCATACTAGAGCTGCAGGAGCACAGCCTGAGAGGCAGGGAGGCAATAAAACTCAAATGCCAGGCATGCATGGTAAAAGCTCACAGCTGGTCTATGAGGTCTCACACACACACAGATGCACTGACTGATAAACACGGCGTATAACCTTCACGATACTGCAAGAGCTTAAAAGAAATGAACACACAATACCACGCCAAACTAGCACCAAAGAGCAGCTTACTTCAACGGGTAGTCAGGAGGCAACTTTCCCCTGTTCACGCTGCAGACTAGAAACAGGATGGGAGTGCGCTGCTGAAGCCTCCCCTTCAAGAGAAATGAGGAAAAGTGGAGCAGATGAAGGGAAAGAGGGGCAAGGACGAGGACAGAATGAGAAGGTTGCGG
>JAVQJV010120334.1:0-17333 GCA_036024995.1 Gadopsis bispinosus | reverse complement strand
ATCTATGATTAAAAAGACCACGGACAGACATGGAATGTGACTATTGGTGCGCCGTCTGTGAGGCTCTCGCACGTTTCAAACTCCTTCTGGTAAAAGTTCTCGAGACTGAGGTCCACACTTGTTATCTGACTGTAAATATGCTCTCTCTTTGTGTAAGGGACCATATCTAAAGTGTTTTCCAATGAGCACTGTTCACCCGGCACTCATGAAGTGTGCTTAAGGGATGCACTGATGTTCCTTTCTGTTTCCTGCTCTCTCAGGTCAGCGACTCGTTGAGTGTACTGTGCGTCTGTGCACTGGTTCTGGATGAAGACGGCACATGGGTGGACACGGAGGAGTTCTTCCAGACGCTGCCTGAAAACGCTGGCCTCATGGTCCTGGAGAAGGGCCAGAAGTGGACCCCACATCCAGTATGATAGTGTTTGACCCTTTTCACATCAACCACTAGGTGACACCGTTGCTCAGCCGCTTCAGCTTTGAATTGCACAGTGTGATGCTCAACATATCGATCATCTGCTTTTATTCATCGTTTGTTATGCCAGTGATTCTTTGATGTAGAGACTGAACAGACAGGGAAATGTGTTTCTGTAGCAGCTATAAATATGGATGGTACATGGAGCCTGTAGACTGAAGAACAACACATTGACTATTCAGTGAAATTTAATAAGCAAATATTTTATTCAAACTGAAATAGGAGAGTAATATGTCGGGTATTGTGCGAAGGAAGAATGCAGGGCGAATGCCAGAGATGAATTTCTTCCTTCATAATTTTAAAATCGATATCAAAGGCTGGGGTTGCTTATTACCCAGAGGTTTCATCTCATTTGCATGATGTTCGCCCAGAAGCAATTAACTCCCATAGAAATGTATGACTGCCGTTATTTGCATCCCCCTTCCCCCTAAATGTTTACTCTGGTGACCTCACACTGACCTTGTTTTGTCATGCCTTTCCCATCATCATCATCATCATCGGCAGGAGCGGCTTCGGCCTGTAATCCAACTGTCTGTCTGGTGGGGCCGGGTACCGTCCTTTGGCCCACTTCGCTGGTTCACCGGTTCACCAGTGAACTTAAGTTTCCTTTCCTGTCGCTCACAGAACAGCCCCTCCAGAGGCCAGCTCAGCGAGCGCAGGCTGCAGCACCGGACAGATGTGGCCAAGCTGACGTTTGACCTCTACAAGAACAACCCCAAAGATTTCATTGGCTGCCTGAACGTGAAAGCAACCCTGTATGGTGTTTACTCTGTGTCGTATGACCTGCGCTGTTACGCTGCCAAAAAGATGCTGAAGTGAGTGAAACCATCGGATATTATTGACTATTATGTGAAGTCTGTTTTTGTTTGTTTTATCATGTCAAAGCATCTCTTTGACTTCACTGAGGCATTATTTGAATCCCTTCTACTAGTTTAAACAATTTAGAGATGGAAATGTACTCATTTTAATGAATTTCTAATCCACAAATCATCCACATCATCAACAACCCACACCAATGTATTTGCTGGTTCAGGTTCTTCTGTATATCGGCTGCTTTATATTAACACCAGTCGCAGTATTCTGTGCGCAGACCCTGACACGTTAAGTCTAAAATCATGTTTGACTGTGTACTCCTGTGTGGGGGGGCCGAGCTGAAGCGATCAGATTGCAGAAGAACAAAGGCTATATTTTACAGGGATTAATTTTGGGAGGAGTTACGTCACCGCTGCTGGGATCTGCCGGTTTTCAGCTTTGGCACGGCGCTTCAGTCCGAGAGGATTACATTTTGCAGACTTGTCAAATGTGAGGCTTTTGCGCTCACGCTGCAGAGCAAGAGTTTGTTTCCTAGATGTCCGTTTCCAGAGATGCAGTTGATGCTCTGAGGTCGTAAATATTTCCCGTCAGTCATTTTCTCTTCAATTGGTGTCGTCTGTCGTGCTCCTCTATTTCATTTTTTATGACAATTGCTCAAGAAATGACATGTCATTATTTCGCATAACATTCTCATACATATGTATATATCAAGTTACTCAAATGCTGTTTGTCTAACAGTCTCCGCAGATGGGAATTGGCTGTTTATGTCCACTCTCTCTTTCTCTGCGCTGTGCTTCCAGGGAGGCCCTGCGATGGACGGTCTTCTCCATGCAGGCCACGGGCCACATCCTGCTGGGCTCATCCTGCTACATCGAGCAGCTGCTGGTGGAGGAGCAAGCCGAGAAGAGCCTGACGCTGCCGCAGGAAAGTAGGATCGGGCAGCTCCAGAGCATGCTGCTGGGAAAGATCACCCACTGATGATGGACTCGAGCTGACGATGGTGGAGCAAACCTATTGTGCACTCTTAGATTTCAGAGACAGTGTAGATGTCACAAGTGAAAGCGGTAATCTCCACCTGTTCCTGTGCAGTTTGCTGACATTCTCTTCTCACAGTCACTTTCTTGCTCTGTTACATTTTTTTGTTTGTGCCATATGTACGTAGAAGCTGACACAACAAGTTATTCCTCAGAAAGCACTTTTACTCACTACTGTGTAACTTTTTTCCTATGGAGATGAATAAATAAAACTAACACTTTTTATTTTCCCGTTCCTGAATGTCCATTTAAGTGTATGGACGGTAGGTCCACAATTGTGCTTAGCTGTGCAGTGTGAGCCCATTAAGCTGGCTTTGCGTGTGGTTTCTGGTCATATTAAGTGTAATTGGCAACGGGTCCAGCTGTCTCTCCCACGCTTCCCTAATTGTCCCCTGGCCTGCACGGTCCTGTCAGCTGCAGCCGGCCTCAGAAAACCAGAGGAAGAGAACGAAGGAAGAGCAAGCAGCTGCAGGGGGCGAGGGGACGGAAGCAAACCATTATACTGAGAGAAAAGGGAGATGATGGCTTCTGCTGGAGGCAGAAGCCCCACTTCTTCCATTTTGTCTTGGAAGGTGGCTGCAAAAGCTGAAGACAGATTTGAAACAAATTGTCTGATGTTGTCCTGAAGAAGGCAAATGTCTGTGGTGCACTGTAGCTTCAGTAGGTCAAGAGTCATAAGTATTCCTGTGGTCCACTCCCCTGTCTTATCAGCTGGTTTGTGCTATTTTCTGTCTACAGAAAATATGACCAGAAAATAACATACGTGGTCACTTCTGTTTTACGTCCATATTAATACACTTTCAAATTGTTTTGTACCGACATCAATTAAATCTCAATGCATGGACTCTCCACATCCCCATGACGCCGCAACATAAGAGCGGTCACGTCCAATTTCTTTGTTTGCACTGACATGAGTCGTGAAGTGCACATCGACTGTCTCGTGCTTTAATCTGCTCTTGTCGTGGTTCACGGTATTCCTAAATGGCACTATTCAAGTGAACTGCATTTTAGCTGCACATTGTGTATGTTGGTCCCTACAGTTATCAGCTCGTTGCCAGTCTGTTGATCAGCTTTCTTTGGTAAGTGGTTTGATGGTGATTTGCCTTCACTGTGCGTGTAGCTGCTCAGCTGAAAACATCCAACTGTGCACGGCTGTTGTCTTGGTTGACCTTTGAGCTCAAAATCATCGCTCATTGTTTACACTGTGTGCACTAGAAGGCACAACCCCCAAAAAACTGAATTCAAGACTGGATCCTGCTGAAAGTCCCAAATTAATTGACTAACTGTTGTTGTCTCGTGTTCCTGTTTAAAAGGACGTTCCTATCTATGGGGCGCCGAATGTAAAAATTCTGTTACAGTTTTTTGGCTGATTTATTTTGAACATTTAGCTCACTTTCCTCACATTTGAGACAGAAAACTTGTAAAAAGGTTAAATCTAAATCTAAATGTTAAATCTAAATTCCACTGCTACCGTCCGCACCATTAACGCTAAGTTAAATAGCTGTCATTTTAACTTCTTAATGCATCCGGACAGTGGTGTGTGTGTGTTTGAGGCGAGCCAACGGCGAGAGGCGTGGTCTATTTGCATATTTTCTAAATATTTAGCTTTACAAACGGCGAGACATTTAGATATATATTTAACATTTAGATTTAGATTTAACCTTTTTACAAGTTTTCTGTCTCAAATGTGAGGAAAGTGAGCTAAATGTGAAGAAAGTGAGCTAAATGTTCAAAATAAATCAGCAAAAAAACTGTAACTGAACTTTTACATTCGACGCCCCATAAATATCTGATTTGTATTGAGATTTGCACAATAGGGATACTCAGTGTGTCTTAAATGGGGAAGGGTTGGATCTTGAGTATTTCTTGTGCACTGTAAAATATGGGGAAGTGACAGTGGCTTCCTGACACTTTATGGAACTTTAATAAGCTCACAGGGCTGAAAAAGCAAAATGGAATGCATGGAAACACATCGCTTGGGAAAGGAACTGTACCTTCTCGTGCACCAGTGTAGTGTGGCAGCGTGAAAGCAGCTGTTCGGAGCTGTATGCAAATTACAGTCTCAATATTAAACTTGCTCGCCAGTGACAGTCTTGAGAGGCAAAGGCGAGCCGGGGCTCTTTTGAGGCCACATGTGTGAACAGGAAGTCTGGGTTGCTGTTGGAACGTTTCCAAGCCGTTCAAATCTCTAACATTTGGTTATTTGGCTCTCAGTTAATTAGAATTGTGGCTACAGCAGTCGGTTTACAGAAGATGGTTTTATTAAACTAGTAGAGTTTAAGTGTGTGGACACTTACAGTAAATGACACTGTGGATTAGTTTAGCAGGGGTAAATCCTGTCCCCGGGGCTGACCTCAATAGCTCCATATACCCTGATGGATTTTTCTGAAAAGTTTTATGATGATTAGATGTTTTTTTTTTTTTTTGCCTTTAGGATAAAGGGTTGACAGGAAGGGGTTCGCATGCCCTGTGTTAAGGAAGTAAAGGACATTTCTGTTGCTTATCAGGATGTGCTTGTTGTTCTCTGTCCCCGTTTTCTTTTCTCAGAATGTAGAAGGCAGCACATTCCTGCACAGGGGACGTGCTAATGTTCTTAAAACTGCAGCGGTGTGCAGAAACCTGGTAACGCTGACTTGGCTTGAACAGCCTTGACAACAGCTCTACAGCATCTGCAACAGGCTTTTTCTGCAATAATGTTTACATTTTGTGCCGCTGTGGTTGTACACACGGACTGCAAAGTCTGGCTGATTAATCACAACACTTGGTCACAGAGTAATTCCTGGCACACACATTACTGGTATGCACTGGCCACATTTCCTGGAACACACTTCAGGCTTTTTCTGTTCTGTGCAGACGTGCTTCTCTTTCCTCCCTGCTTTGCTTTTGACCGGCTGTTACTCTCAGTTGTACTTGGAGTATAGATTATGGTTCTCCCTATCTAAATCATAGAGATAGTAATGTAGTGTCTCTGAAGACATAAGTGCTCAGTTGATGAGTGTTAGTCTGTCATTGGTAGTACGTAAAAAAAATATGTAGCGAAGGGAGAGAGCTACACGCGCCGCCGTCGAATTTTCTCAGGTGCGTTGGTAACGCAACAGGAAAATAATCCTTCAACGTGAATCTCATTGCCCAGAGATTAATCAAATTATTGCACATATTTGACCCAGTGACTTTCACAGAGAACAGTCAGAAGTGTGACAGCAGCGTTTCATTGAAATAAGTGGTGCTGGCAAACTGGAACCTCAGTTATTTATTGCTTCATGGCATTCTGAATTGGGTCATCGTCGATTATTTGACGTATTTTCCAGTCTGGATTTCAACCACAGTACAGTACTGAGACTGCTCTTGTCGAGGTTTTAAATGACGTTTGTTTAAATATTGACTTTGCAATCATCTCTCTTCTGGAGTTATTGGACATTGTATACGTTACCTAGACATGCTGGAAACACAGACTGGAAAACGTGGTTGAACTTGGATGAAATTCAATTTACAAGATAGAGACTACTTTTTACTAACTGGTAAATACGCATCTGAGTAAACAAAAATAACACAGAGTTCACAGAGCCTCCTCTGTTCGACTGAATTCAGTTTTATTTCTATAGTGCCACATCATAACAAAGTAATCTCAGGACTCTCTTTCAGCGCAGGTCTAGACCGACTCTTGTTTCAGTGTTGAATTGTTCAAACTCTACGTGCTCTCTCAAGGTCAAATTTAGCAAAACGGCACAAACGCTCATACGTAAATACGCACGTGACACTCAGATGTACGTACGACTTTTATATTTAATTATTCTTAATTAGTATTTCATGAAGCGAAGCCTGCAAGCTAATTCAGGCAGCCATTCACATGGCCCTTCTCACTGCAACTGTACGTCCGACACACCCTTTTGATCACGGCACTGTGCTTAAACCACACCACTCACCTGTATGCTATTCTGTCACCTACTGATACTGCTGCCACTTCTGCAGCTGTTCATAAAGACTTTCAAAAGACCCACCTCCACCCAGCATCCACCTGTAGGATCTGAGTCTGCATTCTCCTACCGGGCAGTTGTTATCACCACTCTTTGCTTTCTTGTGGTGAGTGACGAGGTCAGAGTCTAGATGCCAAATATCCACACTGTACATATTCCACATTCTCATAATAATTCATTATTAATCCATTTCACATGGGCTGTTGAATGAATGTTGCGCCTTGTATCGTGACTGGTGAATTGTCCTATTCAGAAATGTTTCTTACAACACAGGTTGATATCTACCACTGTAAGTGAATCAGAGGGTGGAGATTTCCTTAAATAAGAATGGAATAGGCCATTGAGTGTGTTTCTTTAAATACATTTTCTCTGTTTTAATGCTGTTGTTCTTTGTTAAGTGCTATTGCAACTTTCCATTGCAATGACTGATGTCTTCCTCGGGATCACAAGGGCTCCATGCTGTGTATTGTATTGTAATCAGGTTCACATGGTCATAGACAGGCCACACGCCGCATACTGTTGTTGAATCTGCTCTGTTCACATCGAGACTGATGAGAGGTTTTGTGAAGCTCCAGTACACGTTTAGTTGGGGTTTGTGATGACCTACTTGTCCTACGGTTCATTGTGCTCGTAGCGTCCCTGCTGCTCTCTAACTGGTCATTTTTTGTTTACACCAAATTCAAGCATTTGTTTGCTGCTGCATTGTGTGTGAAAGACCGGAAATATGACGTGATTATACAGTGGTGCTGGTAATATTCTAAACTGAAGTTTCACTTATTACCTTTTTACTCTGAGTTTTCCATTGTATCAAATGGTCAAAGCAAATTAAACTTGCTCAGATGTCATCATGTGACGAGTATAGAACTTTTGCCACCTGATAACAGGTGGTCGTTTACAGGGGGGAGATCATAGCGCCGGTCTCCGTTCATAAATGGAAAATGCATGGTTGGACTAATGCACCTGACCACATGGAAAGTCACATGGCCGGGCTCATTTATTTAATGTGAACATAGATGACAAGCCATGCTAACATATGGAAAATGTCTTTAAAGAGACAATACAGCAAAAGGGGGGTAAAACTAGACTCCTGGGAGATCTGAAAGAGCAAATATAAGCCAGAATCAAAGAAGATGTCATTCTGTTGTTGCATGTGACAGTGTAGCTCAGTGCTTGCATTGCTTGAATAATGTGTGGGGACATTTTGTGTAGCTCAAAGTGCACACAGATTTCAGATCTAACAGGGTGTGTATGCCAATGCCAGAGCTCAGCCCCCTGCTTCAGCCTAGGTTACTGATATAATTGTATTAATAAATGAATCCCAAATTTGAGTTTCACATATACACCATCTGTTAACGGGATATGCTCTCTCCCTCTTTCTATAGAGTCTTTAAGAAGTCCAGTCCCAACTGCAAGGTAGGATATGTGTGGAGGGGTTCTTAACACTGTAACATGTCCTGTCCTGGGTTATCCTAATCACTTCATTTGTCTCTTTCTTTCCACAGCTCACAGTTTATCTAGGGAAGCGGGACTTTGTTGATCACTTAGACCACATAGATCCAGTAGGTGAGTCTAAACACACACACACACACACACACACACACAAAAAGACATAAGGAGATAGAAGACATGACCTTTTCAAGATGTACAAACCTTTTAATCATTGAGGAACACACAGTCTAATCCTGACAGAGATTGACTACACTGGGAGGAACTTTCCAATACACCAATAAAATTCATCCCACTGCTGATCCAAATAGGGTTCTGTTCAGGGTCTGTCTTAGATAAAATCAGAAATGTCCGGGTTTATATCCAGTAAGATGCCCGATAATCCAGTTTCGTGATTTAGAGTTTATATTAAAAGCCGTACACACTGGTGGGTACTATATTATGGGATGCTGCGGGCTGCAAAGGACATATAAATTGAGTATAAATCTAGGAAAAAGAAGGCTGCATTTCTTGACCGCATTTGAGGGAGTCTGGAATTAGTCATGAATGACATGTTTGGTTTAGAAATGCGGCTTCTGAAGTATGGAAATATCATTCACATTGCAGGAAGACTGCATTTTTGGAGCATTTAGTATGTTGGAGTGCTCCTTTAAAAAAAAACAAAAAAACAATACTCTTTTAGTTGTAGCTAGTCTGAATAATATTAATAATTTTTAGACTGATGTATGTGTGTGTGTCCTCTAGATGGAATGATCTTTCTAGACCCAGAGTATCTGAAAGATCGAAAAGGTAAGAAAACTTGAAGTAGCAGACTTTACTTTTTACTGACCGATTGACCATCAATTTAATGTCTTCGTTCATCTTCAGTGTTTGTGACTCTGACCTGTGCATTTCGTTACGGTCGGGAGGACCTGGATGTCCTGGGCCTTTCCTTCCGTAAGGATCTGTACATCAGCACCATCCAGGCCTTCCCTCCTCTGCAGGAGGACAATAAGCCTCTGAGCCACCTGCAGGAGAGGCTGCTGAAGAAGCTGGGTCAGCATGCCTACCCCTTCACCTTCACTGTAAGACATCTAAACGCGAACACAACCTCAACCTCAGCTTCACCCTGAAACTATTGTAGACCAGCATACCCAGCTCTTCATCTCATATGACCACCATTAACTCTACCGATGTTAGAGCCACTTAGACTTCTTCAGGAAGGCATATTATTTATTGTGGCTGTCAGAGTTTGCACAGATGAGGTTTTAAAAATGAGCAAGTAAAAGTTGCCATTGGTGCTATTGGTGTTACGCTGGTTAAATAAATCATATATAAAAAGTAATGCATATTGTGTTATTTTTCAGCAATAGTCATAGCAATAGGCTTGGTGAACAACGAATCAATGAGAACAAGTGGCATCATTAAGGATTCCACTGCAGTTAATTAGCATTGTAACTTATTGTGGCTTCTTACGAGATCATCGGGATATTTTCGAGATATTTTGATCTTTTTAAGATATTTTGAAATATCACAGAATATGACGTATTACTGCGTTAAGTGAAGGGTTTAATAGTAATCAGCTCAGGTACTTGCAATTACTCATTTCACATTCCGTGAGGTCACATTAAGTACTAAACAGCTGATATATCGACAGCACACACACCTACTCTCATGCATCTCATATTCTGTGAAGTGTAACGATGAGACTTGAAGTGAAATGGATGAGACTACATATGTGCTTCTTTTCCATTATAGTGTATTATAAAACTACAAATGCACATCCTACTTTTAACCATTTCACATTCTGTGAATGTTCCCTGTTTAGTATTTCAGAGTACTCTGCAAAGTACTGTTAATTACTTAATAGTGCACATGCTTACCCATTTTACACTCTGTGAAGTGGTTAAGAGTGTGTATGTGTGCTGTACAGTATTCTGATGTTACTGAACAGCACACATACTTACTGTTACCTGTGTCACATTCTGTGATGTGAAATTAAGTCAAGCGCTAAAACTCCTCCGTCTCCTCACCCATTTCACATACAGTTAAAGTGTAATTGTGGTATTTTTCAACCTGGATCCTATTTTTACATATTTTGCGGTCTAAATGACTACAAGACGTTTTGGAATCGCTCCAGTATTAGAGTATTAGGTTGAGTTATTTGTAATGTTTTCAGACACTTAGAATACCTGTCAGAAGCAAAAACATGCACTTAGAATAGACACACTTTTCACTGCCAATTGCCCACATGGATTATGTTACAGCCATTGCAGCCCGTTCCAAAACATCTTGTACGTATTAGTCATTTAGACCCAAAAATATGTAAAAATAGGGCCCAGGTGTAAAAATACCGAATGACCTTTTATGTGAAGCGTCGTGACTTGTAAAGTGAATAAGAGAGGGTAAGTGCACCGTTAACTATTACTGTGTTCTGTTTGACTATGCACCTAGAGCTGCCATTTAGATTTCACTCTGTTTGTATTTTTGGATGTGACAGATCCCCCAGAACCTGCCGTGCTCAGTGACCCTCCAGCCGGGCCCAGAGGACACTGGGAAGGCATGTGGTGTGGACTTCGAGCTTCAAGCGTTCTGTGCCAAGACTGTGGAGGAGAAGATCCACCAAAGGTTCAACGCATTCACACCTGACACTACAGTAGAACCAAACTAACACTCCTAGAGAGGTATACAGTGCAGTTCTTTAAGGAACACTAGAGTCTAGACACTGAGCGGTTTCTCCTTTTGCATGATATTGTTTTAAAGTAGCTGCAGATGGCTAATAATTAGCACAAGTTTGGAATGCCTACTCGCTGCACTGCAGTTCCTGTCACTGCTAACTGTGTGTTACCCCCATTAATGTACATGTATGTGAACCTGCTGTGTATGTAGGAACTCTGTGCAACTGGTGATCAGGAAGGTTCAGTATGCCCCAGAGAAGCCAGGCCCACAGCCCATGGTGGAGACCAGTCGCAGCTTCCTGATGTCCGATAGAGCTCTACACCTAGAGGCCTCACTGGATAAGGAGGTGACACACTCATACACGTAGATGCACTATTTGATGACTGGGATGCACACACTGCTAAACCTCTGTCTCGCCGTAGGTGTACTACCATGGTGAGCCCATCAGTGTCAATGTCCAGGTCACCAACAACTCCACTAAGACTGTGAAGAGGGTCAAGATATCTGGTAACTCCACCTGCTCTTAAACACTCAAACTCTAGTTTCAATTATTATCACTTCAAATCAACATCTGAAAGACATTTTGCACCACTTGGGACAACACTTTGTGTTATTGGGTGCTGCTGTTAAAGTCAAGTATTGCATCTTGCATCTACAGTAATCTGACTTGGAAGACAGATTTAGGGCTAAAGTACTAAAATAATTCTCCTCTCCTTCTCTCAGTTCGTCAGTATGCAGATATCTGTCTGTTCTCCACGGCTCAGTATAAGTGTGCAGTTGCCCAGGTTGAAGCAGAGTGAGTTCTTCTTCAATACTGTTATCCTCCTTTCACCGATGCTTCCTTACATTGTTTATTCCCTTGGAACTGTATTTTCTAAGGTTGGACACCATGAAGATATACTAATAATGTTGGTGATGTTGTACATCCACAGGAATTCTGGCTATAGCCTAACCAACTAGATTTTTGAGGCAGATACAGGTATCAATATTTGAGAGTTAAAAAAATCCGGTAACATATATCCATAAGCGAACAATCTAGGTACGTTTCCTTAGATTTGTTTTATTTTTCTTCTATATTTAATAGGCAAACATGTTAATAATTATTAAATTCCTTTGTATGCAGATAAAACTATTTTATATGCAAATACCGACACAACTGATGACTCATTGATTTAAAAACTACCAACATACCTTACCAGCCTCCCGAAGTATTGAAATAAATTTTATCCCACGTGTGCTTTTAGTGCAGTCTTTTGCAGTCAAGCATGAACTTTCCTGCTCATTTAGTTTTTATAACTCACTGTAAGCGTTAACTGTATAGCCACAAAAAGAACTAATGGATCCTAACCTTTGCATCTTCTCTTCCTGTTTTGCTCTTTTCACCTGACCGTTACCCCCACCCCCAACCTCAGTGACCAGGTTTCTCCCAGCTCTACCTCCTGCCAGATCTACGTTCTGACCCCTATGCTGGGTATAAATAGGGAAAAGAGAGGCCTGGCCCTGGATGGAAAGCTAAAACATGAAGACACCAACCTGGCCTCCAGCACTATGTACACACACGTATATACAGATGCATCTGACAGAAAGGGGTTTACTTTTTATGCAAACCAGCACACAAAGTCATGTATATGTACAGTATATTGATGAACATGTATATTCATTGTTTCCCTGTTTCTGTGACCTGTATGTGGCAGAGTAAAAGAAGGGACCACAAAAGAGATGATGGGCATCCTGGTTTCCTACAGAGTCAAAGTCAAACTGGTGGTGTCTCGTGGAGGGTAAGTGAACACATTTGAGATTTTCACAGCAATTGTTTCTGGAAATGAACAAAGGATTTGCTGTGTTTCTATGGAAAGATATAAAACAATGAGAATAAATCTCAGGATTTAGAATCAATATTTAGAAACATGGGTGGCTTTGTATGATGGTGCCTGACCATTAAGGGCTTTGTAGGTGAGGAAAAGGATTTTAAATTCTATTCTGCATTTTACAGGAAGCCAGTGTAGTGAAGATAACATTGGAGAAACATGATCTCTTTTCCTGGTTCTTGTCAGTAAACCTGTCGCAGCATTTTGGATCAGCTGGAGCATCTTAAGGGACTTATTGAAGCAGCCTGATAATAGGGAGTTGCAATAATCCAGCCTAGAGGTAACAAATGCATGGACTAGTTCTTCTGCGTCTATATTCTAACAGTGGGGAGGAGTATCTAAGGCAGCAAACTGCTGTTTAACACGCAATCTTTGAGCTGTTACAGACAGGACATTTTCCTCTCCATCTATCTGACTGAGAAAATAACATTTCCTCACAGGCACCAAAAGCCATTTCCCTTTTTATGAAATACAATTTCATTGGGCCAATGGTCTTGGAGCACAGAACGTAATTAAAAGGGAAATGTAGCACAGAGCTGAACAATGGAACCTATTAAGCTGTTGAGAAAAGCAGACAGACAGCAAGCCTGTCGTACGCTGATACAGTAAACAAATGAGCACATTTATTATCCAGGTATTCAGACTGCAGCATCACTTCATTCAATGTGAGCTTTTCAACCACCACTGTGAAGACAGTGGTGGTTCTGATCATCTGTGCCTCTTATTCTCCAATCAGTTTTTTTGTACAGTTAGGACATTTATTTTTCTTCTGACATGTTTAGATCCAATCTCTCTCTTAAAAACAATGGCAACAACTTCCACAAGTTAAATGCCTAAAAAGGACAGCTGCACTTAACTCAGGCTTTACATTTGTACTTTAAACTATCCAAAACTACTTTGCACCTATTTGGTGAATCAAGACGTGTGCATCTGGGGCCCTTTGTGAGCCTGTGCCTAATGTTGTGTCATGAATAATGAAGTGAAAATGAAATGGCAATTCAATTCAATGTATTTTCTATAGCGCCATATCATAACAAAGTTACCTTTCTATCTGTCTTTCGCAGTCTGACTATCAGGCTACATTATCTCTACTCATGCTCCAGCTGTGCCATCCCTCTCACGCCTCTCCCACTCTTCTGTCTCGTATTTCCTCAAAGGTACATATGTCTCAGACATATATGGGTGCTTCCAGAGCCTGGACAGTGGTGCTTGAAATTTGGGGCTTTTTGTTGTCTTGGAAGGGATGTCATAAAGTCTGCAAGGTTGTTGCAATAGCTACAGTAATGGTTTGCCCTTCTCACAGTTAAACATATTGTGACGTTGTGAGATCGTAGGAGGAGTCTATGTGGCGACCGAGACTGAAGGAACTACAGTCCAGCATGGTGCAGGGCCAAAAGACCCATTTGCAGCAGGGCAGCCACGGGAGTCGGTGCTGCACAGCTGAGCCAAACTGGCTGATGAGGAGAGAATCAGGAGAAGGGAAGGATATGAAGATGGATGAGAAAGAACTACAGGGGGAAAGAGTGGTGGGACAGACTGTGAGGGAGCGGTCAGTCCCGAGGAGGACTCTTGAGACCCAGAAATGTGAGATTGACGGACAGTCAAAGAAAAGACAAAAGCCTGAAAGAGTGAAACCTCCAAAAACCTGTGTGTCGTGTTTCCTTGCACCTACATTGATGACACAATCCAGACCTGTCGAGACATCACAATATGTTAAACTGTTCCAAACATGCTTGGTTTTAACATCCTCTAGGACAGGGCACAAGGATGGAACATTTGGATCCTTTGTTACATGTAGTGGGGCCGGCCTCTGCAGAGATTTCGTCTGCTGAGCAGCACTGAGGCTGGAGAGTAAGCAGTGCATTAGACCCGATAGGAACAGCTCAGAGGACAGAACAAATAGAGAATTCAGTACATTTTAGCAACTGCCAGCAGAGCGCACTCACTCACACAAGAAAACTGAGTTTGCACCAATAGAGAAAGTACTTGTAATAAATCCCACTTACTTACTCACCAACTGGAATGGACCGTTCATGGGCCAAACGCAAGCAGGCAATGTTGATAATAAGGTAACGCAATCGACGGAATTACCTTCGTCGTCTCCTTGAAAATGTGGCCTATGCAGTTAAAGAGGGAATTAGAAGACACTGCCTGGTATAGTTGGTATAGTCGAATTTCCAACTTTGTGTCAAAGCTAAAGGAACAGCAACAGAACAGCTCCACATATCCGCTTTGATCCTAACTGACTGTTCTAGCGTAATTTGACTTGTACATGAATTATAAGAAAGTTATTCTTAGATGCTTAGACCAGTTCTCTTCTAATTCCGTGCTTTGTATACTCGGTTATTTCAAAAGGATCTAATTCACTCATGTATAGAAATAATATCGCAGTCATTTAGTCCAATGCCAATATTGTGATTAATGCGTTCCAAGTAATTGGCTGTCACCAAGCATATGAATCTGCACACTTTGTGTAAGCACAGCATTTGGCCAGAAAAAGTGCACTCAGTTAAAGTCCCCTGCTGGCTTTCCTCCCAGTCATTGCCTGTCAGTCTGGCTTTCCTCCTTGTGTGATACTGTTAGTCTGCATGTCGGTGAAGGACATCAGTCCTTAGAAACCTGTATACCCAACATCCCTCACTTCCTTTTGTCTGTCAGACCCTGCTGCAGGCGTTTTGTCATCTTACCCAAAGTCAGATGAGAAAATCAGCATCAATTTCATCTCAGCTTTATTTATATAGCACCTTTGAACAAGCATGCAGTCCAAAGCGCTTCACATAGCAGCATTAATGCAACACAGACAATGATGCAATACTGAAAATGACAACAATAAAATGCTGAAAATGAATAGAATAAAATAAACACCACAGATAAAAATAACATAATCTCCAGTGATTAAACCTTAAAAACTAAAGCTGTAAAATGACTCCAAATTAAAAGCCAGATTAAGGTATTTTAGGTCTTTAATTTCCTTTTCAAAATACAGAGAGCTGGCCATCTTAATATCCAGAGGCAGCGTGTTCCACAGTTTAGGGGCGTAAAATCAGAAGGCACTCTTACTGATACTTATATTGGACACATTAGGAACATTTGGAAGAAAAGTGGTGGGGGACCTTAGTGATCTGGCGGGATCATAAAAGAAAGAAGGAGCTACTAGTATTATTTTTATTAATATTAAGATTAATACCATTACTACCGTTGTTTCTTTGCCTCTCTATGTGGAACTGTGCTATGCTGCTGTGTGTTCTCTCCCTCTCTCTGACCGCCCACCCAGAGCCTGGTTCTGGTTCTGGTTCTGCTCGAGGTTTCTGCCTGTTAAAAGGGATTGTTTCCTTGCCACTGTTTCCTAGTGCTGCTCTTGGTGGGAATTGTTGGCTCTCTGTAAATAAATTGTCAGACTAGATCTGCTCTGTATGAAAAGAGCCCTGAGATAACTTTATGATGTGGCACTATATAAATAAAACTAGCAAGGTCATTTAAAGTGTTATAAACAAGTAAAATAATCTCTGTGTGTTTTGTACAGACATTCATCCATATACGTTTAACCTAGCTTAGCACAAAGACTGATAGCAGGGGGATCTTCTAGCCTCCATTAACTCAGAATGATAAATACACGTTTATGTGTATCTTGTGGAATTGTTCATTAATTCCTTTATTCCATACTAGTTTTACTATTTGTAGCAACGGTGTGGCTCTAGGGATGTCATCTTTTAATCTAGTGCCACCATGAGGTTGAGATTGTTGGTTGTTAATGTGTACTTTGTATTAGGTTCAAACGTTAGCATGCTGCACACCAAACTAAGAGGATGCACATTATAAACACCAGCATTTAACATTATCATTTTGAGCATTTTAGCATGCTTCAAAGCGGTCTGACTCACATGTTGCATCTTGTGTTTCCTTTTATGTCATAAATAATCTTGTTAAATTATTACATTTCTGTCAACACACCAGTTCAATTCAATTCAGTGTTATTTATATAGCACCATTTCATAAGAGACTTATCTCATAGCAGTTGTTCATATAGAGCAGGTCCAGACTGACTCTTTATACTGTATATAGGCCCAAGATTTCCCACCATGAGCAAGGTGACAGTGGCAAGTTGACACCAGTCTTGGTAACATTGTGCTGTCTATGGTTTACTACATCTTATTGAATTAAGTTTGTATTTCTGTGACCTGCTGTGCCAGGTTTTAAATGCTCTTAAACTATTAGCACCAACTCTCTTCTACTCTGTCTTCTTTCTCTGTCATTTTGCTCGTCGTTGTCCTCGTCAATGCCTAAGCCCATGGAGTCCCACAGTGAGCTGCAGGATCTGGCTCTTGACAGAGAATATTCTGAGAGCTAATCTGAACTGACGGAAGGCCTGTAAGGGTGCGGAGTGAGGTGAACATTATGGAAGAACTCATACTGACCTACATTAGCTTTCTATTAAAACAGATGAAGCAATTACAGGTTTATCTTATTCTCAACTCTCCTTGGACCCCTGTCCCCATGAATAGAGGTTGAATTAATTAAATTTAAAAAGACAAAGAGTCATCCTCAGGGGAACATGTATGTGCTCAACAAATTTCACATCAATCTGGTTTAAGCATGTGGACCACACATGTATAGAATGTAAGTCTGAAACAGCATGGTTTATTGAGGAGCAGAAGTGCAGAATTTTCAATGTGGAAATACAAGCAGGGGTGTCGTTGAATTCTGGATGAGCTCTGGACATGGTCATACCTCAATATCCACCATCTGTGGTGGTCATAAGGAATGAAATAGATCTTTCCACAGCGCTGACAGTTGATTATTACCTGCTGACAGTCACCAGGTTGGGACCTGGCTACGTCATGAAATTTCCCCTGACCCACACACCACCCAGCCACGAGGCCACGTTTTAAGCTTCTAGCAGAATCTGAGGGTGGAGTTACACTTAAAGTAAAAATACAAAAGTTCTATTAGTGTCAAAATTAAAAGTACTCATTATGCTTTTCCAAGTGTTGTGATATGTTGTTATGGATTATTATTACTGATGCAGTAACATATAAACAACATTTAATGTTGGTGATTGAGGTGACAC
>JAVQJV010120332.1:0-10158 GCA_036024995.1 Gadopsis bispinosus | reverse complement strand
TGGCTTTTAGTTTCAGATGTCTTAGTTTACAATACAAAATCAAGTACCGAGCAGTTTCTTGCAACCACTTTAAGAAGAGGTCATTAGCATATTAAATATGCACCTTTCTGTGACAGAGTAAACTGAAGCAGAGGGATAACACATTTAGAAGCAACAAAACATGCTTCATCTAATAAGACTGAAGCAGCAGAGGAGAAATTCAGGAAGAAGTAAAACCAAGCAATCCACACAACTGATCATTTTTCATTATACTGCCATATTTTGGCAGATTAAAATTTAATAAATGATTCATGTGGCTCTCCTGATGATCACCCACTTTAATTTGAAATGTCAAAGTAAATTAATTTGACTGTTGACTGTCTGTTTATCCTTTTTAAATGTCCCCTTCTTGTCATCGGTCTACTTGACCGATATTGAAAGGTGTGCTTTATAGCAATTGTATCTGTATGTCATTATGCTGTTTATTATATGAGGCATCATCAATAAGAAATGGTAAAAAGAATAGTTAGTTTACAGTCTATAACTTTATAACTTTATAAGTGTATAACTTTATAACCACTGACACTGACCCGTGTGGTCTGATCCAACAGAAGAGCTACTGTAGCCAGAATTGATGAAAACGTTCATGCTGGTTCTGACTGAAAGGTGTCAGGACACACAGAGCAACAGTTTGTTGCATATGGGGCTGAGCAGCTGCAGACTGGTTAGGCTGCCCATGCTGTCATAATTTTGAGGCTGATCGATGTATAAACAGATATTAGGGGTCCTGCACACATACACAGGTGATTTAACTTATGGCTATGACTACATTTCTTCTCGGGTTAAGGTTGGGCAATGCTATACAGGGAATTACGTGATGTCAGCAAAATTTGTGTGCCAAATTTTGTTGCAGGGAAAACATTTACCATTTTTTAACAGGGATGTGAGGGAGATGTCAACAAACTCAAGTCTCTACACACCTACATAAAAATGGGAAGAGTGCTTAGCAAGCAAAATAAGTGAAAACACCTGTTTTGGTGGACCACGGGTGTACAGAGACTTTGACAGAACCGGAACTACGTTTTATTCTAATAAGTCGTGCCTTTTTGAAGGAAGGTGCAAAAGGACTAAATAGGGATTTTTCACAGCAGACATTTTGACTTGTCATAGGAGAAAAATGCACAAGTGTTTACACGATTACATCAACAATGGCTCTGTTCATTTAAAGTGTACCATTAAGTCATGACAGTTTGACAGTGAGCCAGATTGCACGATACCAGGATGCTGAAAATGAAACAGCTAAATGGAATTCAGCCATCAGTGATTTTATCATTTACACCTGTGTTTTTACTACTATGACATGTCAAAATGGCCGAAATTTCAAACCCACTTCATTCGTTCGATGCAAGAGAGGGGCGGTGTTTGGATTTGTGTTTGGTAGTGTTCTGTGTTCTGTGAACTTCTTAGCTGTGTCTTAAGGCTTCTGTCACAGACTTTATTAAATCAGTTGCTACTTACTGCTTAAGATGTCGCACATGTTTTTGTGTTGTCTGTTTCAGGGCTTACCTACTACCTGGAGCAATTCTGCACTGCTGATCTGTGTGTCACTGATGCTGACCGTCTCTTCTTGCCTTACTTCTCCTAATAGGAAGCCCTCCTGTGCAAAATACATGTTGATAAAACTGTGGTTAGGGCAGTAATGTAGACCTGGAACAATCAGTCCATCAACAGAAAATTAAAACAACAACAATTTTCTTTAATTATTTTTACCGCAAAAATGCCAAACATATTCTGTATACGACTTCTCAAATTTTGCTTAGCTCTGTTTAATATTGATAAATACTGAAACTCTGTGGGCTGTAGGTCAAACAAAGCATGAACTTTGAAGACGTCACCTTGGGCTCTTGGAAATTGTGAGACATTTTTCACTATTTTTGACAATTTCATAGACTTAACAGTTTAGCGATGAATTAAAAAAAGGAAAAAAAAAAAGACTGGTTTACGAAATGAAAACATGATTTCCTGCATACTACAGTACACTACTGATAATCTTTACAAGTAAATGCTTCGAACATGATTGAGTGCATACAGAACAATATACCTGTGAGGATCACTGAATCATAATCAAGCCATTCACTTCATTAAGTCGCTTACTTGCTTCAACTATTACTGAGAAGTGACAGCAGCTGGTAAAACAACAACAGTGCTGCCTTCCTCGTTCTGCTTATGTGGGGAATGCAGGAGAACTTGTAGGCAGCAACCATCCGCCTGCCCGGGCCGACCTTTGAAGTCTCGACAAGAGTAAGAGGCATGTACTGTAACCAGCGCGGACGTTAGCTTGGTTTGCTGTAACGATGGTGTAAAAGGCTTCTTTGCCACACGCTGATCACAGAAGCATTTCTACAACGCGCAGGCCAAAGCCCCCAAAAACAAAAGTATTTTTGCGCCCGTCATTCACTTTGTAAGACGGCACTGACTTAAATGCAACCAACATTAGCTACGTGGCTAACGAGCTAATCTGGCAGTGCGCAAAGAAAAACAAAAAGGGTTAATGGTACATAGCTATGACGTTTACTGAGTTTGTTTCTCATTTTGATGACAAGGGAAAAGTGATTGTATATTTGGCAGGACCGACACGCGGAAGTCACTTGACTTGGCAGCTTAGCTAACATGCTAAGTAGCTAGCTACGGAATATTTCCTGGAACTCAAACTTTCCTGACAGCATTCCCGATATTGATATAGCAGGTTTTAACGTGTATGGCTCTTTGTAGCTAATTGTATAGATATATATTTAACACTCGTGGAGATGTAATACATAAGATTATCTTAAAATTGCTAATCCTGTCTTCATATTGCTGTAGATACAGCCTGATTAAACCCCACTTGCCGCTAAATAGACGGAACCCATACTAGCTAGCCAGCAACAGGATGATGACACTGGAAAACAACACATACTAATGGCGCTGACAAACGATCATACACGCGGCCGAGCTACACACACGCTTTAGCAATCATTGCACAGCAGTGTGTCAACATAACGTTGAATACTTACATGATCTGAGTTGCTGTTGGCGCTGTGATAACACACAGAACTAAAAGTGTAACCTGAAATGGATGCCGCCATGATGGAAACATCCCCATCAATCCCGATGCCCCCTGCGGTTGCAAGCGCGCTCCTCAGTCGCAACGTCTTGTGGGAACTGTAGGCGACCACGTTACAGTCCTCCTCTATCTCCAGCATGGAAGTCGCTGCAGAAAGCCCACATGGCTGCGGAAATAACTCGCAAACAGAGGAGGACAGCGGCTCAGAGAGCGATTTTGGACCTTCGAAACTCGGAACGAAAGAATAGTAAGTGTTCTGCCCTGTATCTAACGACCAACTTGGTTAGTTGGTCTCGCCAGTCTCCACGGCTAACGTCACAACAACAGAGCTAACTGACGCAACGTTAAGACTCCCAATATATGTTCCACGATTTCTTTCTAAATCGCTACGAGCCAACGCGCATGAAGGCATTCAACCGCCACGCGGTACCACAACAGACGCTCAACTCGCAATGGACGCGCATGTGTTGTTGAGAGCAAGAAGAAAGTTGAATTGCTAGCCAAACAATATAAGTGCCGTCAGACGATGCCTGCTGCCAGTTAAATGGAGGGGTGTGCGGCTCCTGTCTATTCAGAGTTGCAATGTCGGTTTCTTAGTTTGAACAAGAGCGAGCAGCAGGCGGTGTATTAGCAATTAGCTGTGTGCATTTTAACTTCCATGTGTAATTGTCGCACTGCACTGTTGTCATGTTCCTAATCTGACCTGTCATCAACTGATTGTGAGTGACTGTCCATTTCTGCAGTTGGGAAGGTGCGTACCAGAAAGAACTTGAGACATTCAAAGACATTGGGGATGTTGGTGAGATATGGTAATTATATACAGAGTGTTGACGTGCTTGCATGGCCAACGTTTACACCGGTCACTGCCGTACAGTGGCTGTGATGACTTGTCATGCCAAAATGTGATGATCTCCAACAAGTCTCGTTGCTAAAGTCTGTGTGTTTCCATCTTCTTGTGAGGTTTGGCGAGGAGAGCATGCGCCGTGTGCTGAGATGGATGGACGACGCTCAGATCCCAGGAGATGCAGCCATTCTTGACATTGGCACCGGAAATGGAGCCTTTTTAGTTCAGCTGGTGTGAACAGAGTAAAAACACGTTTTGACACTGTTATTATTTTTTTATTTCACGGGCACTTCATTTGGCTGTTGCTAAAGGGTCAGTTCACCAAAATCACCATAAATCACAAAAGCTAGCAACACCTGTGGACTATCCAGGGTAACAGGGATATTGTTGCCATCCACCTTTATTGTATTGGGATGATGGCAGGACTCTCAGCTTTCTCAAAAACCTTGCCAAACACTGTCTGCATTACTAAACCACTTGAAGTAGGGTGGGAAATATGTTTGTGATTTAGGTGATCTGAGCCTTTTAATGGATATTTGGGAGTGACTGTTATATTGACTGTGATGAGCTTGCTAATGAAGTACTTTCCTCAGTTGCTTTGTCTTTTTTGTGTCTAGGCTAAACACGGATACGGGAATCTGACTGGTATAGATTATTCTCCAGCGTCCGTAGACTTGGCCAGAAGTGTCCTGCAGGTGGAGGACTTGCCAGATGTCACTGTAAAGGTGGGTTCAGTTCTGGTGGATCTTATGCCATGCACAAATCACCCATCACCCATTAAACTGTCAATGATACAATATGGATTTTGCAATAAATCTTCATCAGGTCTTACCTCCAAGATCAGTCTTAGACTCAGATCTCTGTCCGGCCCGGTCTACTTTTAATTAGTCGCTGCCTACTGCTGATTTGACACCACGCCTTCGTACATTCCTTCCAAGTTGCATCAATTTATAATTAATCTCTATTTTGTCTCCAGTGAATCACTGTTGCTCCTCCTTCATAAATCACGCATTTTGTGACCCATGACTTGTGATCAGGTGGCTCTTGCGCTCCCCCCAGAGATCTGGTGTTCTGCCCTGTGTCCAGATAAAGGGCCCCTTTCACTGGTGGTATGGTAGTTTGGCAACTGATGAATTAACTGCTGTCAAGTTAGCAGTTGGAATTTAGTTTTTAAAGTTAACCAGTGAAGTATAACACATTTCATCTTGGTTGATGCTGAAAGATTTGTTCTGCAGGTAATTATATAATTTACCCTACACCTAAGGAGGCAGACTAAACATTGGGCGCCACATTGTGTATTTGCTGTAGGGTTGATCAACAGACAACCTTAACTTCTCACTTTTTCTTTATTTTAGGAGATGGATTTCTTAAACTCTCAAGGGGAGCTAAAGGGTTTTGATGTCTGCATTGACAAAGGAACATTCGATGCAATAAGCTTAAACCCAGACAACACAGAGGAGGGCAAAAAACTCTATGTCCAAGCTCTAAAAGATGCTCTTAAGGACCAAGGATTCTTCGCTGTCACTTCCTGTAACTGGACGAAAGAACAGCTGCTAGGCAGATTCCATGAAGGTGAGGGGGAAACAGTGAAATTCGTAATTGTATGTCTGTCTCTATTTTGATACCTACTGTTGAATTTTGTTAATTTCTTTATGAGAGAGCTTCTTAGGGCCTTATGTCGGTGCATGCAGTTCTCCAACAGTCATACAAAGCCGACTGACTCTCCAAAAATCCAACTTAGACAGTTCTCTGTAAACCCAACCTTTGATCACCTTTGATAACGCACCAAGACACATTGTGCCAACAAAGACAGGGAAGAAGAAGCTTGCTAACTTGTAAACATGGATGTAAACAAAGCTGAATTTAAAATACTTCCGTAATGTTTTATGAGGAAGGGCAAACATTCAACATATTTGTTAGAGCTCAAGGATACACAGTGGAATTTGGTGAGCAACACTGAATAAGTTTTGTTTTCAAGAAAATTCCACAGGGCTCCTTAAGTGCATGTGTTTAGTGTTGTAAATGGGTTAAAAAACTGGGCAAACATGTTGATCCTTTAGATGTGTATCGGTGTGATTTACACTTGTGTCTCTCTGGCATGTCACATCTTGACATTTGGACTCAGTTCCACAACAGCGACAGTTACCTGGCAGGTTGTTAAGATGCAGGCAGCAACAGTCAGAATTTCGGCAAGCTCCCAGTAGCTGTCACTCGGCTCAGTGTAGTCACTCAGGAGAGCCTGCAGGGGGCCAAACAGCCTTGAGATCTCATCTGTCACACTGACAGCCTGTCTTTACTAGGCCCCAGAAAGCACCACAGATGGTGAATGGATAGTTCTTGACACACGGTGCTTCTCCTAATCCCTCTGTTATGGAATATTATGTCATTCAAAAAGGTGTACATGAGAATTGAAGTTTGTACCTGTAAGCTTAGTTTTGTAGACTTGCACATTTTGATTTCAGTCTGAAAACTCTGTTTTGCAAGTCTGCACATTCAGACACAGGCTTACAAACTCATCTTCACAACAAATACTTATGCACGTGTGCGCATGCGTACAGACTTTTGACAGGTTATTGCGTGGTATGTTATGTACACAGGGTTTTGCAAAAAAACAGGCTATCCACAAGGGAGGGAGGGCGGGATGTCTAGATTCTGACCAATAAGTGCCTTTGGAATTGCTATACGCACCACAGTTGGCTTCTCAACACTGTCAGTCAACCATCGTGCTCAGTCAACATAGAGCCATTTAAAGAGATTCCGCCAGGGCTCTGTGACCACCAGTAAGTCAACAAAATACCTTTCAAAAGTCGATAAGCACGCGCGCATGTAAGTATCTTTTGTGGAAATGAGTTTGCAAGCCTGTGTCCGAATGAGCAGACTTGCAAAATGGCGTTTGCAGACAGGAATCAAAATGTACAAGTTTACAAAACTAAGCTTACAGAAACAAACATTACTGCACAAGTTTGCAAAGCTGCAGTTACAGATTCAGTTTTATTTATATAGCGCCATGTCATAAAGTTATCTCAGGGCACTCATTCATATAGAGCAGGTCTAGACCGGCTCTTGAAGAAGAAGAAAGTCGTTTATTAATCGATCAAAGACACGCACACGCACACGCACACACATAGGGAGCGGCAATGTTCAAACACACACACATGCAGGTGCATCCCACGTTAAAATTATTCTTCTGCTTTTCACCCATTTAGCCATCCTCTTCCTCAGAGGACGGCCTGGAGCAGTGGTCAGCCGTCTAAGCAGCGACCGGGGACCTAGTCCAAGTGCTCTGCCCCGTCTTAAGATAGATACAAACCCCTATGTGTTTTTGAATGATATAATATTCCATACTCTGTAGCCATAGTCCGCAGGAAAAGATTATTGCCATCTGTGTTTTCATAGTGCTTATTTCTTAACCTGCACATTTTCTCTCTTGCCTCGCAGGATTTGAGTATGTACAGGAGTTGCCTACACCGAATTTCCAATTTGGAGGCAAGACGGGCAACAGTGTGACAGCACTCATCTTCAAGCGAGTACATTGATTCACGTGTCCCCAGAGGATTTTTGTACTTTTTTTTTTTTTTTTGCCCCATCAATTCTGCAGGGATGTTTTCTGTTTATCACAGGAAATCATACTACCTGTGCACTTTAAGATGTTTTTATGTAGTTTCCAGTTTTTTAAAATGCAGGTATACTGTGTAACAGAGTGGCACAGCTTCTCTTGAATTAAATACATCTGATTTTGAATTGTTGTCATGTTAACGTCACATTGATCCACAGAAATGGTACTGAAGTCATTTTCTGTAAATGTTTCACTGCACTGCATACACAGCAATATCTGTTAACCCCTGTATTCTATCTGTGGATTACAAAACAAAGCCATAATCTGTTGCTGACGATTATTAATCTCACATTGGAGGCGTTTTAAGATTGCATAATGTGAACTAGTTTAAAAAGCTTGTACACAGGTAACACAATTAGATTTAGGATAGTATTTCACATCAAACCTTTTTGCTCTGATTACCAGAACTTCTTTCTGGCCATTAATGTAATGATCTTTCTCACGTGTTGTGGCATCAGCAGCCTTTTATATGGGAACTCTTCACCTCTGTGCACCCGCTGACACTTGTTTGACTGTAATATTACTTTCCTAAGGCTATTTAATAGTTCAGCCAGACAATGATTCTGAAAATAGCCTGCACTTAATTGGCTAAACTGGAAACCAGCAGAGCTTGGGGTCCCGAGGACCATGTTTAAGAACTTTTCACATAATGAATAAACAGGAGGCCATGGCTTCTGTGGAAGAGAAGCCTGTCTGCCATTTCCTTTCTCAATGGCATCATTAATAACTGCCAAACTCTGAATCCTAATTGCTAGCTGGGCCAGTGGTCCAATGGGAGCTGTCGCTGTTGAGTAAACACATGGAAGCTTTTCAAGAATTACTGCCTGGAATTTTACAAGACTCTGGATATCCTGTCTGGGTGTGCATATTATGCCCATGCTTACAACTCTCACAGAGATTTTCCCATGAAGTGAAACCTCTTCTGTTGAGCTCCACCTCACCTGAATATCTTCTCCTTCACCCATCAACATTCACTCTGTGTCTTTAAAACATCTTGTCAAGCAGCTTACAGGTTTTTTTCAGTGTCACAGTGATTTTAATATGTACTTTAGTTACCTCCTTGAATGTACTGTAGCCCACTCATTTCCCTTGCATAGGTGCTGTTGCTAAGAAACAGACCACACCACAACCCACCACAAAAGTCATGATTTCCACAGTCATTCAGAATAAGTCTTTACTTTTAGGGACGTTGCCTAAAACTTACTATTTATGAAGAGCTTGCAAAGTCAATTAGAACAGATGGGAGTCCTGCAGATTGTAATATGCAAATTCTGTTTGAGTAACGTGCTCCTGACACTGTGCTGACAGTTAAATGTATATGCGTTTCTTATTTTAAAACTGGACATATATATTAAGTGTTTCTGAGACGTGTCCCAATCTGTTCTACAGACTCATTCAGAAAGTCAAACTGGCTTTCTTGTTTAAAGGGCCCACTTTAATCAAGAGAAAAGTTGGAACAGTTTCTTTCTTTCATCTTTTAAAAGTATTTTATTACCATCCACCATGAGGTAAAAGTAGAACTGTGGATTGTGCTGGGCTGAACTGAGCTGAGCTGCACAGTACATTTACCACCGTCCGCAGTTTCATGGCTTTTGGGTCGGCGCGTGTTGGAAGCTACACTTTTATTCCACTCATAATGTTAACCTATAAGCTTGAAGCCTTGATGCCATAGCCCACTGGCTGCCCCACCAGCATGAATGCCATGCTTTCATTTTAACCTTTCAAGTGTGATACTGCAAATATTTATGTTTTCCCCTCCATCTCCCTGGAGACACGTCTGAAGGTTCTCCTAATAGGATTTCCATGGATTGGTTGAGTAACTCCACCATGTAGCAGTGACGTTTTTCCACAACAGGAGAGCCAACGTGGAAGTGGGGATGATTCCTCTTTCAAAGCATTTCGGACCCTTTCGCCCTCACTCTTTTGAGCGTTTTCTACCGTGGCTCCGCCTCAGCATGATACATAAAGTCCTTTAAGACCGAGTTAATGTTTAGCGATTGATAACTTTTTGGTTCCTTGCATTAGGTTTGTTTACGAGTACAACGGGGAAGGAAGGGACCGGCACGGTGGCATGTCTTTTTTTTTCTTTTTCTTTTTTTTGATAGCTAATTAACGTAAATGGTCTTGTAGTACTGGGATGTCAACACACCTACTTCCGTCATTAACATCAATGAGAAGCGCAGCAACACAAAGTAGCACGAGTATCGTAAATGCCCGAGGGAGGACCGCGGCGGAACATACCAACTCCGAAGGGGTGGCGCGCATTTATTGTTAATAAGACACTGCGCTGTGCGTGTGTGTGTGTGATCACGCATTCAATTGTTTTGTTGTCTTCAATGAATGATATTGTAACGGTTTAACTGTGCAGTGAGCTGGTAGTGCCGTAGCTAAACAAGCTAAATACTCGGCCAGCCTTCTTCTGGTGCCCCCCCCCCCCCCGACATGGTTTGTCCGGACGCGGATATTATTACAATCAGTGCTGGAGGCTGGAAGCAGCAGCGAGCTCTCAGCTGCTCGCAGTCCTGCTCAGTCCTGCGCTGGCGACGCTGAACTGGCTGCTGCGAGCAACTTATTTTTTTTTTTTTTTTTTTTTTTTTTTTTTTTTTTTTTTTTTTT
>JAVQJV010120330.1:0-10772 GCA_036024995.1 Gadopsis bispinosus | reverse complement strand
AATAAGCATGCTCTGTGTTTTCACCAAAGTAGATTAATGGAGAAATCAGATTATAAGCTGCTATTCCTGTTATAATTTCTAATAGGTCAGTTAACATAAACTGAGGTATTTCCAAAGATAATCCCAATATCCTCATCCCCATCACTCTCAATCAAACCACCTCACATGCTCTTAACTTTTGGTCAGCAAACTTATCAAGTTCATGATGCTCTTTTTACCACTGAAACATAAAAGATACAATAATTTCTTCACTTTGCATGAGGCATCACCCCTCAATTCTAACTTCTTGAAGTCTGCTAGGCAAGGCAAACAAGATAGGGGAGTAGCAGCCATGTTCTCTGATTCTTTAAACCATCTTCAGATGTCACTTGGAGATTACCAGCTTGGAATTCATGACTGTCTCTGCATCAAAAATCTGTACAGATTTCACCAATGTAATTATTTCTGATGATTTCAACATTCATATCGATAATTCCACAGCATCCACCAAAATCAGTTTCAATTATTTAATGCAGTCGTTTGACCCAACATGGTAAAGAGCCAAATCACCATCGTGGACACATACCTGACCTTGTGAGTGACATCAGAGTAAGCACTGTCAATGATGTAGCACCATTATTGTGATTTTTTCAGTGTACTGAGTCATCACCAGTAGATATGTCAAGAGACAGTATTTCTGTGGTACATTGGTGCAGTCTTTTCAAACCCACTTTCTCAGTGCAAATTCCTCCCTGTTGCCTTTATCTGGGAGTTGCAATGACCTAGCTGATCGCTTTAATTGTCTTCTGTTTGACAGTATCAATAATGCTGCACCACTAAGGTCCCAAAAAATCTCTAGCAAACGTAAAGCCCCATGGAGAAATGCTGAGACCATAAATCAGCTCAAAAGAGACTGTTGAAAAGCCAAGAGGAGGAGGAGAAAAACAAAACTGCACAATGAGCACTCAGCAACTATAACACAGCTTGAGAATTCTTCCGAACTCCTATCGACACCAATAAAAACAATCCAAAGCATCTCTTCTCAACTATTGATGAACTCATTAGCCCCTCCCCTGTTGTTACTTCTGATACATTGTCAACCTTCAAATGCCATAAATATGCTTCATTTTTTAATGACAAAATTCTTAACATCAGGTACAATATCTCAGTTATTCACTTATATATATACTTATATATCCCTAATTCACTTACTACTACTACTAGTAACATTCAGAATACAATTCCAAATCCTCCTGTTGGTTTATAAAGCACTTGCTGGTCTGGCTCCAGACTACATCTCTGACATGGTATCAATTTATAATCCCAACAGATCTCTCTAGTGGAAATCTCCTCCATGTGACTAGAGCAATTTAAAAATCTGGTAAGATGGCATTCCTTCACTTTGCACCTAAAGAATGGATCTTACACTTGCTCCAACACTGTTCTTTAAAACCAAACTAAAGACCTTCATTTTTACTAGAGCATTCTCTTAAAAAAACACACCGCATCTGTACGGATGGCTTGTTTCTATGTGTGTAAGCATATGTATGTTTTATGTGTATGCGCAAATTTTTGCTATACAAATACACGCCATCAGCCAGCTTGAGTCGAGCTGAGACTGGTCAGTTCACACCACTGCAACGTTCTAGAATGGTTTTGTCTCATTGCGAATCTTTGATCTGAACTGGCTTTAAGAGAAATCTAAGATGGGAGACTTTGCATTCATAACAGAAAGCTTGTGTTAGAAACTGGGGGAGGGATGTTTGAAAATTCAGGAAGGCAGGATGTAACAAAATATTATTGATTTGCATAATAAGAAATGTAGTATCAAACAGATTTGGCACTTGATCCACCATAGTGATTGAAAGTCATGATATTGTTGCCTCTGCTTCTTTGATTTAGACAATTCTTTTCACTGCTGACTTAATGAACTTTCGCTATAGTACTCATGTAAGTGCAGTTTTGAATGGTGTGCTTGTGCTTTGCCTTATGTATTTATGTAGTCTGTCCTCTTCCAGGTTCCATGGTGGAGAGGAGGTCATCCATTCTTCATATGTCACAATCTATTTATAATTTTGCCATCCTGATTGTCCATACTGTAATTGTATTATATTAGTCTATTCTTTACACACAACATTTATTGCATATCTATCCATCCTGGGAGAGGGACCTGCTTCTCTTTCTGAACAAATTTGTGATATTGTGCTTTATGAATAAAAAATTGTACTTGACAGGCATTGGTTAGATTACTCAACCTAAGAGTTTATTAAGTAGTTAAATAAGTCTCTACTTCAACCAAATACAACATTGTCATGCTGCTTACGCATCATTATCAGTAATACTAATGAAATAATTTAAATATAATACTATGAATCCTGCATAATAACTACTTTTGGAAGTACACATTTTTAATGCAGGTCTATGTAGGTATATGGTGGTACTGCTACTTTTACATATCTGAAATGACTTTTAGTTTCAATACTACAGTACACCATACTGCAGCTCTGTCTTTACTAGTACTTTAACTGCAGTGATGTACAGACAGGTATTTCCAAATTCAATGATTAAAAAGACTTGTGAACTTGAGTTATTGTAAAACATTTCTGAAATGTGTAAACTACACTGTTGCCTAAATCTGTTCTTGGTACACTATATGGCCAAAAATATGAAAGTATAACACCATAAAGAAATGGTTTCCCCAGTTTGGTGTGAAGTTTGACTGAAATGTAAAGAGTCTTGACATCAAGGCATTTGGGATGAACTGGAACGGAAACGGTGAGCCAGGCTTTATAACTCAACATCAGTGTTGTGCCTCACTAATGCTTTTGTGGCTGAATGGGAGCAAATCCATGCAGCCTGGTGCCAACATCTAATGGAAAGACTGAAACCAGAAAGGCAGAGGCTGTTTTAGGAGCACATTAAATTCCATGGTTTTGGAGCTATAGATTCTTCACTACCCATTAGTAAGGTGGTCAAGTTTAACACCACCTCAATCAGTTAAACATTAAAATGGTGCTTACACATCAATGTGAGTGATAATAATGCAATAATAGTATAACAGTATGAGAAGAGAGAGGGATGCTATGGTTACTTGACATGCATCTCATGGAACCTGAAACCACCAGCATGTAGATGACCTTTATGTAGATAAAATATAAATATACAATTAAAATACTTGCCCTGCGATTGAATGGCGTCCAGTCCAGGGTGTTTCCCTGCCTCTCGCCCAATGATAGCTGGGATTGGCTCCAGCCCCCCCCCCCTGCGACCCTACGGGATAAGCAGTATGGTTAATGAATGAATGAATGAATTAAAATACTTCTTCAACTCTTAAACCCACCTTTGATACTTCAGAACTGCAAATGCTGCTATTCTTCTACTTAAACGTGCCCTGTGGAGTTTCCTTGTAAACAAACAAGTCATTTTTAAATTCAGTGGTACTCTCGTCATGAATCGTTTACTTGCAAGCAATGTTCTTTTTCATTGCTTTTGCTGGCGCATTGCAGCACATGTTACCTTGATCGATCAATGGACAAGTGAAACAATTGATAGCAATGTGTATTGCATCCGCACCCGAGCCTGTGTACTTTAATTATGTAATTCACTGAATTTCCTTTAAAGACCCTATAAAACTTTATTAACTGAAAAACGGAAACTGTTCTTAGGATCTACATTGATATTCTAGAAATCAGATGACTGCTGAAAGAAATGAACAGATGATCTGTATCCATTTGTCTGTTTCACTACATGCCTTTTTTCATTCTGTCTTCCCTGAATCCTCCCTCCATCCTCCTTGGACATGGCTGACCTCTGAGTTGAACTCTAGGCAGTTCTGGTTGAAAATACAAAAGAAAGGCAGATTCTTTATTCTAATGTGCTCCTGCTGCTGATGTGACCTGGGTGTGTCGCAAAAATTACAGCCATTACTGCCATCGCTGTTTCGCCTCTGGCCTCTGCTTTTTCACCCTCTCTCTCTTATTCCTCCCATCTCAGCTCTCTCCCATCTTGTCGCTGCTGTAATAGGAAACTGTAACTGAATTCCAAATGAATCCCAAGCCGTGGCGAAATGAAATTGATGTGTTGAATGCTAAGCTCTGCATTAAAGCATGACGATAATGGCCTGGTGTTTTACAAGTCGTCTCTGTGGTCCCCCTACCCCCGTGAGCCCCCCCCCCCCAAAACATAACACCCTCTCACTCCTTAAATCTTATGCTAGCCTAGAGCTCAAATACATCCCAGCTGCTGTGAACTCTATAGTAATACACCTGAAGCATTCTAAAAGTCACTCTTTTACTGGTTTCACTGCTGAGGAAGTGGCAGCCGTCACTACATGACCATGCTGATTGTTGCACAAGTAGAAATACTAACCAGCAATCCCAACTTGAAATGCCAGATAATGCCAAAAGACTAAACTAATTTGGTCTGAATGCGGTCATAAAACATGCAAGAAAGTGCGTCGGTGGACTCACGTTGCTTCAGGTAGAATTAAATAGTAGTCCAATTTGAGTAGTATAAATCCATACATTTTTGAAGGATATCAGATTCTGGGAACTCTGGAAGGTTCTCATTGTGAAAGTCATTTTAGAGATATACCATTCCCAATGTAAAGTAATCCATGAGGAATATGCTCATAGTTGATTGGCCAACACAGTCAGGACGTTTTGTGGGGGAATCCGCCGTAGCACCTGGGTACGACAGACCCCCTTAAGGACCCTATGGAGAAGAGAAAAGAGAGGAAGAAACATGATGAGAGAAACAGGGTGGAGGCGAGAGTGAAAGAGGTGGAGAGGGTTAGGTGGGTATATTACAGAATGGCAGATGTGGCGCAATTGATGTCAAAAACTTAGATTACTGGTACAGCGCTTTGGGAACCGTTTCGGTTGAAAAGCGCTATATAAGAAAGAGTCCATTTACCATTTACCATGTGTGGTTTTGCTCTTGAAAATTGAGAGCTTCAATATAAAACACTTACCTGTTCCTACTGGTAATTACATGCAGGTACAGCGAAAGAATACCAGACTATGGGGAGCAAGGGAGTAACAGTTGGGAATTTTAGAGGAAAGGACAAACAAATTACACTGTTAAGTTTTGTTGTAAGTACGGGGTACCTAGAGGATACAGTGCTGGTAAACAAAGTTGAACAATAAATGACATCCTTTGGTATGTATTATTAATAATACATAATTGTGATAAAACGTGTTTGCAAAACTACAATGAAAATACATCATTTTGCCTTTTCTCATGGCACACAGTCCATGGATTTATTATTCATGTCTTCTGCTTCATTGTATGATTTGGAATGTCGAGAAATGGGTCTATACTTTGGGTCTATACAAAATTCAGCTCCTAGCAGACATGCTAGTTAACCAAGGGCATCTCAGTCGGCAGCCCACCATCTTGCTGCTCCCGCTACAGCAGTATTAGCTTCTCTGTTTAAACATTGTTAGGCTGAAAAATTCAACCATGCTGTTCTGCTGAGAGATGCAGTGACTTAAACAAGCTGTGAGTAAGATAAAGTATAAATATTGCATGTAATTTGAGGTGGATCCAGTAGGCTATCGGGTCCAGTAAAACAGTATGATAATAATCTGTCTGTAAAAAGTTAATAAAATACTGTAGTGTCTTTTTTATGTTTCTATAAGACAGGGACTTAACACTACCAAAACAAAACTCCAATGTATTTTGTACAAACAATATTATGCAATCAAGCCCTACAAATTTAAAGGAACAAATTATATGGAATGCAATAGTAACAGTAACGCTCACTCCACTCCACACAAGCTGGGTGTTGTCTGAAACTAGAGAAGCTTGTCTTGATACCAAGCAAAATAACACACAGCCAAACTGTGTTACCGTCAACATGTCAAATTTTGCATTTCTATCTCAATAATACATCAAATCACAAATCAATCCTCATCAAAAGCAACTAACTTTGTTTCTTTACCCTTTCATGGTCATTTTGAGTCAATCCATATGATTCTCCAATCAAAATGGACAACATAGTGATATATATTGCAAAGACTGTCACATCCCGTGGATCATTGTGCTGTGTTTCCTGTTTTATTTTGAAGTTCTTCCTGTCCTTGTGCTTTTCCCACCTGTTCAATCTGATTCACCTGTTTCCTAGTGTTTGTTTTCTTGTTATCCCTGTCTATTTATACTGGTCTCTTTCCTTTGCTCATTGCTTGTGTTTGGTGCCCGTTGCGTCCTGCGAGTTTCTTGGACTTACCTGAAGTAACCATTTCTATGTTCCTGATTTGCCCTCGTGGATGTTCCTCGTGCTTTTGTCTCCAGACCTAGACTTCCCTGCCCACATATACACACATTCACTGGAAATAAATCATTGTACTGTTCCTGTTTGCCTGCGCTGCCTATTCTCCAGACCACAACAGAATGAACTGACCATACATGGGCTGGGAGGACTTTGGCGTGTCCAAGGAGCTTTTTTTCAAGGACTTATATTTCTTGAAGGCTCTTCGCGAGATGTGGGAACAGGACCGTGGGAGAGCTCAGGTTTGTAAGACTGATGCTCCACTACCTGCCTGTCCTGAGTTGGCTAACCAGCCACCTGTCCCTGAAGTCCCATCAGCGACCCAGTGGGCGGCCCGGGAAACACCCGTTCCCGAAGCCTATCCGCTGCCTCCATTTCCGTTCGAGGGAAGAGGTTGAGATAGTAAGACCTTTTTCCATCATTTAGTTGACATTGCGGTTGTGAATTCATACATCCTATTCACTCTTGTCCATCAGTTAATCAGAGACTCTGGTTATGGAATTTCTGATGTTTAGACAAGAGTAACAAGAGATCGATTCAGCAGGAACATTCGGTGAGCTCACATAGATTTATTGTGACTATCGTAAAGAACAGAATAGCAAGTTTGTGAAGGAAGGCTGAGCAGCTCAAAGATTGCGTGTGAGTTGAGCCAGTTGCTAGGTGCAGGTAAAGGGTCATAGATGGGGGAAAGGCCTCATTCTGGGGACGGTCAAATAATACAAATATGCCTTGCTGAGGAGATAACGGATCGGAGAATTGGACGGCATTACTTTGTTTGACATTGTCAATGCAGATAAATATTTTCCTTGGCCAAGCTTCAGTAAATACTCCTTTGAAATCATCTGAGTCTCCGACTTTTCTTCAGCACGGACACGCCAACTGAGAGAATTTCCATCACTACTCCCGTGATGCACAAATGATTTAGAGAGGTCCTGATGTAAGAGCTGGTTGCAGAACCCAAAGCTGCAGTTGCTGCTGTGCCGCCCTACACAATATGCCCATGTACTGTACTTTGGACAAGCTGTCTTTGACACCCCTGTCTATGTCAGGGGTGTCAAACTGATTTTAGTTCAGGGGTCACATTCAGCCTAATTTGATCTCAAGTGGGCCGCACCGGTAAAATCACAGCATAGTAATTGTACAGTAAGTACATTATGAAAATGTATATATTTAAGGAGCAATCCTTTTACAAAACATTATGAACGACCTGAGACTTCGTAATGAAAATAAGTGCAACTTTAATAATATTATGCCTGAGTTTATCATGGACACATGTGCAGTACAGCTGATCACAGTGGATCTACAAAGGCACAAAACATTTAGTCTCAGGAATTTGGAACTGAAAAATATCAAATTGAACTTTATGATTAAAGTACCTGCCTTATACATTTTGTACATAAAGATTTGTGGCAGCAGGTGAACAACAGGATTCCCCCAAACCCATTTGTAGTGAAGCTGCTGACCTACTTCATGTTGCACAGTATTTCAGCGTTTTTACATTTTACCACAGATAGTATTCACAGTACACTTCTGTACTGCTTTCTCACTCACTTCTGTGAATAAGTAGGAACTTGTCCATTTTTTCTTGGAAAACTCGACACTCTGCGTCCACTTTTCTCCTTTATGATGACGATGTGTTTGATTATTATGAGGGTTCCAGCGGAAAATCTTGACCGCGAAAAACAACGACGGCTTGAAAAGTGACGAGGGGCTCTGATGCTCTGTGGTGCGGATCAAACGCTCTGCTGACTATGGATTCAGAAACGACCATTTCCGGTTTATCAAAAAATAAAATCTTCCTTAACTGCCAATACGAGGGACACGGTTGAGGGAGAAACATACGTTTGTTTAATACAGGATATAATTTGTCTTTGCTGTAGTTAACTTTACACAGGACCAGACCAGGACCAGACCAGGACGTGTTTCACCGTCATGTCTGACCAGGACAGACTTTGGGCCCGGAGTCATTGATACTGTGGGCCGGACTGGACCCGTTGGCGGGCCGTTAGAATGACACCCCTGGTTTAGATAGTTGCTGTTAAATGTTTGTAGGTTTGTTTTTTTCCTTCACAGGACAAAGCTGTTGGTCAATTTGAATTCATATCCATCCAACGACAGTATCAAGATATCAAGACTTTAATAGATACCGACCCCTCACCAGAAAAACAGCAGCATTGCTCATTAACGAGCCAATAAAAATGGACACTTGAATTTCCTGGAAAACGCAGACATTGAAAATAAACGTTTGAACAATCCTTTCTGTCAAATCAAACTGCCTTTCTCTCCATATGCACCATGAGAGCAGAGACCTTTCCAGTTGCTTTAATTGCCTAATCTTAACCAAAACCTCACCAAAGAGCTTTCGGTTCAGAAAATGCTCATAGGAATCGTTTTTGGAAGACGCAGATAAGCTACCGGATCACTTCAAGACCTGATGGTCCAGCATGTTCCAAACACTCAAGTATACAAAAGTGCGGGAACAGATTGTGGTGGAAATTTGAGGCTAGGAGCAGTTGGGAAAAGTCTCTCTGAATGTTCTATTGTTTTAGCCACAAAAACTCAAGTGCAACTGATCCGAATCTAAACTGACACGACACAGCTGTTGTTGGTAAAAGAAGCGAGTGTTTGGTACTGAGACGAAACAGTTTGGGTAAAGAAATTAATTTAAATCTCAGGACAGAATTGAGCATTAGGAATAAACAAAAACAAAAAAAAAACCCACAGATACCTACATCTGAGGTCAAAAGTGAAATCACTCACGTGTGCGAGGCGGTCGAAGCGTGCAAAGAGTTCGTTCAACATTCGCACCAGCTCCTGCGCCGACAGCGTCGTGGAGAGGTTTGTGAAGCCTTTGACATCTGCGAAAAGAATGCTGAATAAAATATGGAAATGTCACTTTGATATCCAGGTCAGATCTTTTAATACCATCCAAATACTTTCATTAGAATATTGAATGCAATTTAAGCTTTGTGTGACTGTAGAACCTGCACACTAATGAGCGTCAGCCAGCTGGTACCAGTCTGTCGGACATAAACTCCAGTGCACTAAACAACTGGAACCTTCCTCGGATCTCTGTGAGAGGATCCAAAGATCACTTTCACTAATGAGAATCTCATCTGCAGGGCTCAGACTCTTTGACTCGTTCTGCTGTGACTGAAGCTGAAACTCAAACATGAATGCTGCGACGTAACAACACGGCCCTTCGATGAGCCCGGTGTTCGTGCACAAAAGCTCCCTACAAAGCAGGCGTGGATGTTAAACTGGAAGCTGGGTTTTTATTGGATTTGGGTAAAGAAAACAATGTCAAAATGTGGAACTGTATGGGTGGGGGGGGGGTGAATATAAAATATGCAGAGGAACTGGTGCATCATTCCTGCCTGAGAGCAGAATATCCTCCTCGAGAGCCACTGAACCTTCCTTGAATGCAAACAGTGCTAAACCGGTTCCAATGCTGTTAGTGATGCGAGCATGACAAACAAAGCAGCTGCCTTCATCTTCCGTTCAGAGTCTGCTGCTGACCCTCCTTCACGTCTTGAGATGCAGCCCCCACCCTTCAGGTGCTTGGTTGCGCCTTGCCGACGTGTAGCGCTCATTTCTGACCAAGCAAAGCTAAAGGAAGCCAGGATACACGAGGTGGCCGCCGTGCACAGGCCAGCGCAGACGGAGAGGCACACCAGAGTGCGTCGATACTCCCACAGCTTTGTGAATGATTTCGTCTGGTCAGCCTGCACACCTGAAAACACCTGGGTGACACTGCAGCCTGACGCTGATGTTCTGTGTTTGAGCCATATCATCTTTAAACCAGCCAATCAGTGTTGACTATGTTTCTGGTAGGGAAACACAGCATGCCCCCCCCCTTCACGCCACAACGTTGAATAAATGACTACGAACACAACCAAAGTGGTGGCCTCACCTGACATTCTCATAGCGGTGGATGTAGATTCGGTGAAACTGATGCTGGAGGTGTTCGTCCTCTACATTTGTCATGTCGTTGATCATTTCCAAAACTACAAAACGTGGTAGGACTGATAACACCAGTCTCTCCTGTGGGGGAGAAAAAAACAATCATGTTAGTTCTCTGAAACAAAAATCGACAAAAGTTACTTGATAAGGATATTTTTGCAGCGCAGGAGTTTATTGAGTCTTCTTTAAAAAAAAATGAAAAGAATCAGCAGCTGTTCAGGTCACTGTGACCTGTTTCTATTGTAAAGTGTCATTTCTCTCCTGCACCAATCCGTCGAAGATACTAACGTCTTATTTCAGATTTGTTTCACTTTTCTAAAGAGAACTATATTTTTTGGCAGCATGGCACCCTGAGTGGTCTGCGGCACTTTCAGCAGTTTGAGCTACAGAAGCTCTTCTGTTGGATCGGACCACACGGTCCAGACTTCAATGAGCCTCGGCCGCCCATGACCCTGTCTCCGGTTCAGCTGGTTCTCCTTCCTTGGACCACTTCTGGTAGGTGCTGCCCCCTGCAGACCAGAACACCCCACAAGAGCTGCCCATTTTTCCTGCTTCATCA
>JAVQJV010120321.1:0-13024 GCA_036024995.1 Gadopsis bispinosus | reverse complement strand
GTTGTCTGTCTGTTAACTTTGTACTGTACATGTTTTGTAGTTCTCTCTATTAAAAATAATTTTGAAAAACCTTCAGTCTGTCAAGGCTGTGATTTGATCTACATTTTGAGAATGAAGATGCCACAGGTATATATATTAATATATATATTAATACGGTAGTATTTTACAGTTGTAGCTTGTCTAGGTGAAGCTGGTTTGAACTACTTTTTATACAGTTTGATAGTTTAGTCCAGTGGTTCCCAATGTAGGGCTCGGGCCCCTGCAAAGGATCACTCGAGAAATCTGAGGGGACCTGAGACAGTTAATGGGAGAGGAAGAAAAGAACAGTTTCTGTACATACATGCACATTTCTATTGTATTTTCTGGACTTTTCTCACGTTTTTGCTTGTGTGTGAAATGCTGGATCATTTCAGACCATCTGAGAAAGGGAAATGGCTCATTGGTGGAACTCGTAACACCTCGCGTCAAAGGGCCCCAACTGCTTTTTGTGTAAAGAGCAAGCCAAAAAGGTTGGAATCCTCCGGTTGCATTTCGAACAATGTATTTTATAATCTTATCATATAGGGCTTTATGTAAAATCTCAATCCGGAAAGTAACTGTGGCTGTCAAATACATCTAGTGGAGTAGAAAAGTGCAATTTTACCCTCTGATATATAGTGGAAAACACATGTAAAGTATCAGAAAATGAAAATATTCACATAAAGTACAGGTACCTCGAAATTTTACTTAAGTGCAGTACTTGAATAAATAGACTTTCTACCGCTGAGATCAAGGAGTGAATGGCGAACACTAAGCCATGTGTTCTATAGGCTCACAGCTGTGATTGCTCACCACGTGAGAAATCAATGTGCTTCAGTCCCGTCTGAATGATCCTACAAGTTGCTTCACTGATGAATGTTTTAAATAACGGCATCAGAAACCTGTTATTGTGAGTGATACCACTGTGCACCGGGGTCAGACAGGCTGAGATGGATGGATCTGTCTGGAAACTGAACACCAGCCATTAACCCATAACTGATTAACTCCGCAGCTGTAAATGTGCTTCTACTATCAGTCGCTTGACCAGGTAAAAACAGGGACAGTGGTGTGTTCGCCAGCCTGCAGTCTGTCGTATTCTGTAGTATGTCTAGACCAAACAAAAGCTAGCCCTGGCCTATATTTGAGTGCAAAGTCGCTGTTGTTGTGGTGCCTCGACTTCCAGGAGCCTTTCAAATAAGTCCAGCCTTTTTTTGCAGGGCTATTCTCTGAAGCTATCAGTGGTAGCAAAGGCATTAAGAAAATAAAGGGCCCAGGAGTCATGTGGTGCACGGAGTTCACGCCAAGATAAGGCAGGCTGATAAGGGCCCCCGGCAAATATTTACTGTGTCCTCAGGGTTTCATAATGAAGTGTTTATCAGAGCAAAGCCAAAGGGCTGCACAATGCGCCGGGTCCTGCCAAGAAGGATCCAAGTACCTGTGACTCATTGTGTGTGGGAATATGAGTGTTTGTGGCATGTCAATCGACAAACCCGCACATATTGTTTGATTTAATCTATAACGTTCATATATGTCATGTCTGTGAAAGATGAACTTATCCTATATAAGAATGTGTACTTCGTGCTGTTCGTGTGTGTGTGTGTGTGTGTGTGCACGCAGGGGTGTCGCTGGTTAATGGATCTGGAGCTCCTACAATGAAAGGAAACACTCTCTGACTTGTGATTAGGACAGGAAGAGTCCAACTTCCTGGCCGCCACCCATTTCCACCTCTTCTTCATCCTGCTGTTTTTCCTCCTACTTCAGTTTCCCTTCTCCTCTGTAGTGGCGGCTTCTAGAAGTTACTATTTGTGTTCCACTGCTGCACTGGGACGCTCGGCCCGTCCTGGTATTGTTTTGGCATGCAAAGCCCAGACCTGGGGGTCATGTAGTAATAGCGCAGACTTTTTAGACTTTGTTTTGGCCTACATGGGTGCCAGATGAGTGGCAGTTTGCCAGATAGAAAGTGGAGGCCAGAGGTTGTTAATCATATTTGTGTCGCAAACCCCCTAATTAGACTCAGATTAGACCTCAACCTTCCATTTGCTCCAATCTTCCCCCAGGTTTTGTTTTTGTTGATTTAGTAATGATGTAGAAGATTACAGAGATTTAAGTGATCTCTTCCTATCTTTAATGAGGTGTAACTGCTCCTTATATAATTAAAGTGAAAGCCAACAAGTTCTCATTTTAGCAGGGACACCCCCTGAGAGTCACTGTTGTCATAAATCAGTGAAGAACCCTTAAAAGTCCTTTCTGCGTCACTATGTGACACTATTCTGGATTCACAATGAAACAATGTGTTGTGTGTGTGTGTGTGTGTGTGTGTGTGCGAAACTGGTTTTAAACTCCACCTACCTGGCACTACCACAAGGTTCAAACAAAAATGTAGAGTCGTCAACCGTCATTAAAAAGGCAGGTGACATCTGAGTCTTTCTTGAGCAAATAGGAAAGCTTATAAAAAATGACAGAAGGTCTTAGTATAATGTAATTAATTCTTTAAGCAATCTTGAGTCCTGTTTTGCTGTTATAGTATGACTTGGTCTTGCATTTAGCTTGTCACATATAGACATTTGAATCACATTATCACATAAGTTAAAATATATGTAATCACATTATAGCTCACCAGGAAACATGTTTGTTTCCTGTTTGCGCTTCCATTCCTGTCCCTATCTGTTAGTTTACTTGATGATGATAAAGATTACTAATATGTACTTTAGTGGATCAATTGACAACATGCAATGTGAAAGCTTTATGGACAAACCCACAGGGAATTATCACCTGACTCGGTTTTCCTCGGTTCTACAGTCTCTTTTAGCTCATCGTGTTTGCTTCATGGCACCCCAACTTTACCATTGTGATTCTGTTTTCAGCAGTGCCAGGGAGCTGTTTTCCGTGAAGAACTCACTGTAAGCCACCTATGCAGCACCAAATGGCAGTGAGACAAAGTTAGCGACTAGCTTGTGAATGTAGTGGAGCATTAAGCAGATAAAGATCCACATATTTCCTCAGAAGTTGGTGGGGACCAAAAACAGAGCTAAACGTTGAGGGAATATTGGACTTGCATTTGTCAGGTGGCCAGAAACACGACTTCAAAAATAAATAAAGGGGAATCCAGTACTGTAATTGCAACTTGTGGCCACAGTTGCAATAGTTAATGCACAAGAAGAAATTCCAGTTAGAGAGTGTAAAGGAATGATATCTGGCTTTGCTGTTGCTGTATCTCTCCACATACATGCCATATGGCAGGGGGACACAATTTACACTAGCTCTCAATTTACCACTTCCTCTTTTATTGTGAGGAGCTAAAAACACAATCTTCACTTTACTTTCAGGAAGCAGCCTCCAGCCCCACACTCAGCTGAGGTGACCTCCCCAGCTGCCACAGTCTAATCCAAGGTAAGCCACAGTGCACAGATGCTGAATAAGGTAATGTTGTTTGCCCAGTGGATTTGAAATCCAGTGATGGTCAGAGTTGATGGGGGCTGGAGAGGGTGGAGATGTGCGGGGTGGAGGGAGTTGGCTGAGGCCGGTCACGTTCGGCCGCCGCTTGCTCCGCCATATTCCTCTCCCCTCAATGCCTGCCGAGCTGTAAATATTTACCGAGCGTCTTGTAAGAGGCCTGAGTGTTTACCACCAATGCTTGTGGCTCCTCAACGCATGTGTGTGTGTGTGTGTGTGTGTGTGTGAGCAATGCAGATGAGATGCTTCTCTTGGTCCTCGCACAGTGTAAACCATCAGCTGTGTGTGTGTGTCGGATGAAGTACTTCCCTTGGTCTCTGCACAGTTTACTAACACTGGCCCCTGGCTCTTGTTCAGGCTCCGGCTCCATCTATGAATCAACAGTGGGAGCCAGCGAGCAGAGAGGCGGTCGCACCTCACTCCACTCTTCTACCTCGCTCCACCCTGTATACGAGGCTGCGGCACTGACATCACGTCTCTGCGGGTGGAAAATTCTCATAAAACATGTTTTCTTTACTCCTTTCCCAATGTAAATAACGCAGAGGGTGTAAATACCATTAAGGGCCCGGCCCCATTTTTAGGCAAGCAGCTCTGTATAAGGATGTTTCCAGATTCATTCAGCCCAGGCCGAGCGCTTGGGCGGAAGTTTCACTGTGGTATGGTTAATGAGGTACACACAAACATGCTAACCTGACCTGGGGTCTAAATCTGTCTCTGGCTGCTTTATTTTAGATCTCAGAATATTGTTGACTGTCCTTTAATGTGCTACAGACACCACGATACCTGTATAATACAAGATAAGATACGGTTACACTGCCCACGAGGCAGCAAACCTCCCAAATTCATGCACGATAAAGCCAATTATCCAATGACAAATGAAGGTTATAAAAGTAACATAACATACACTGTGCATGGACTGCCTTCATCATCGAAAAATAGATTTAGCTGTAGTAAAAAGCAAACTTACGCGAGCTGTCTAACTCGTGGACGTAAAAATAACGCTAATGCTAAAACATGCTGTGCCAGTGGAACAAGCAGAGTCAATCACACAGCAATATATCTACAGTTTGCTAACATTAGCAACCATAAGCTACTGCTCATATCAGACCAAGTAAGAATGCAAGTGCACTGAACCAACCTGTGTTTTATTGCTTATGAATTCAACTTTTCATGTGTAAGAGGAGGACTGTGTTACTTACATATCCTAATTTTAAATGCTAACACACGGGATAGGGTATCAGTAACACAAAAGTCCTAAAGTCAGCAATACTAGCTTACATTAGCCACCATAAGCTAATGGCCATACCAGACCACCTTAGGCTGTAAACGCCAGAGTCTAATGGTTTGAGCAAGGGCGCGTTATGTTGCTGACGAATTCAACCTTTCATTTGTAAGAGAAACAATATGGTATTTCCTCTTTTAAAATGCACACAGTCTCACATTAAGCTGAAGAGATGACACCTTTATAAAAAGTTAAGTGTGGGCCGGTAGCTCCAACAGTATCTATAATATTGCTGTGTCAGCTCGCAGCTTTGAAAACATATCTGATTAGCAAACAGTTCAAGTGCCCGCGTAAGAGAGGAGCCTGAAAATAACAATCACTATCTCTGTGCTATGTGTGTCACTCACTCTGACTGCTCAGCTTTTGCAGCCCAGCATGACATGGTGAAAAGGAAGAGACAGAGGGCAGGCTTAAAGCCTCGGGCCTGGGTGTTTGAGAGACGCAGCTGTAAAATTTTACATGTCCTATCTAGTTCAGTAAGGGGCTTTACTTAGACCAGGCGCAGTCTCAAAACACGTAATTGGCACCCGAGCTCGGAGGGCGATAAGGAAGTATCTGTGAGGCGAGAAGGTGGGACCGCTGAAGAGGTGAACGCAGGGAGCGTGCGTTGACATTGTGTGCGCTTGGCCTACTTACACTTTCTGACCAATGGCGTGAAAGACCATGAGCCACACATGAGACCTCGGCTGTGATGAATGAAGCTTCACGGTCAGCGCTGCGGTTTGAGAGAGCAGAGAGTGAGGAGAGCGAGGGGAGTAAAAGTATGGAGTGTGGCAGTAAGTGGGGAGAACGACATGAAAATATTGAATGGGGGTGTGTATGTGGAGAGCATCTTGGCAGTGAGCATTTCCCTGACTTCTTTCATTTCCCTTATTACTCAGTAAACACTTTTCAGCATGGAAGAGAATCCCCGAGGCCGGTGTGCAGGTTTGCGAGTCCATCCGTCCGTCCACGAGTGTGTGTTGGTGAGTCGATTTGGATGTCCATGAACCCGTGCTGCACCGGGCAATGACATATAATTATCCAAAATGTTTACACTGTACATGTATACTGTATGCTATTTAATAGCATAGCTATGCTGCGTGAGTGGCTGCATGGGACTGGTATAGCTGCCGTTGTGAATGGGCCCCGGCTGCTCTGTGATTACCCCGGCTCATGGTCAGGCAGCTAGACAGAAGGCCTGACCACCATATCCATACCGCACTGTACAACATACCCTATAAAGACATTCTGTGCAATGTAGTCATCATGCTTTGTGGCCATGCTTATAGTAGAGGCCAGGGGAAAGAAGTGTTCTTTGTTCAAACGACATGAATGCCTTTGCTCTGACAAGATTCAACCGCAAAAATGTTTTTGCAATTAGTCCAGTGACATTTCTTATAGTAATACAGTTGTTTAGCTCGTGCTTCTCATTAAACTGTGCTTTGAGACACTCCTGCCAAATAATAATCATGTTACACATACAGTGTGTTGGTGTCATTGTGTGACCCTCATTTTGCATTTCCTTGCTAATTAGTGCCTGATGTATCATTTCCTGTCTGAATCATTGTGTTTCTTATTATTTCTATTTAATCAAAGAACATTTTGTCGTTCTCGGATTCAACTAGTGGTACTTGGAAAGGTTCTGGACTGCGTTGTAGCTACGCAAGCAGCATGGTACTAGGAAGGGCAACGTTGGTCTGTCAATCCACATCTAATGGCTGTGGTGATCCCCTGACTTTCCATCTATCATGCCACTGGCATGTCAAAGTTTTCACTTGCATGAAATATCTCATATTTTGCAGTCGATGGACTGGGACAACATTTTGCAGAGATGTTCATGGTACCCAGAGGATGAATCATACTGACTTTGATGATCCCCCGTTTTTTCTCTAGCCCAACCACAAGGTTAACATTTTTGATATTTAGTAGCAACTATTAGATGGAATTTGGTACAGACATTTATGGTTCCCTCAGTATGAACCAGAATACCTTTGCTGATCCCTCAATTTTTCATATAAAGCCTCCATCAGGTCAACATTTTCATTTGTCCAGTACCAAACTAAAGATGTTCAGCAGATCAGCCTCTGCTGTATCTTGTGCCAGCATGCTAACACATAAAACTAAAAGGATGAACATGGTAGACATTATACCTAAACATGTTAGCACTGCCATTGCAAACATGTTAGCATGCCGATGTTAGCATTTAGTTGAGATCACTTCTGTACCTTAGCACAGCGTCATAGAGCCTCTACTGTGGTTTTAGACTCTTAGTCTTGTTTCCCTTGGAACAAAGTCAGAGCACTCTGAACCTTTGATAATTATTATTTGTATCTATAATCTTTTTGCATCTTTTTGAAAAAATGAGGTATGGAGGCGCCTCTGGCTCTCAGAGGTAGAAAGTTCGGAGCTCCTTTGAGGTTTGACCTGCATCTGGCAGAAAGTTAAAGGGGGCTAAGGGTCACCTAGTCCCGGATGTGATGCCGGCAAGGCCATGTGTGTGTGTTTGCGTGTGCTAATAGAGGAGGGGGATGTTAGTTAGTATTTCTCGCTCTAGTTGCAGTGCTCTTACTCACGTCCATATTTCATATCTGTTGCTTTCAAACAAAAGCCGTGTGTTGATACAATCTGCTGGCCAGCCAGAGAAGGATGTTTGTGTGCTCACTAATGATGTTTCTTTTTCTTATTCTAATGTGATCCAGTTTTTTTCCCACTGAGCTCATTAGATTGCCCTGCTTCATTTCTCAACATCTCAATTCCCAGCTTCAATTTATTTCTCAACCACACATGTATTCATCTTTGGGTGGGGAGTTTCATCATACTGGGGTGATGATGAAAGACATGCCCTGGGTGAAGTCAAACCATGTCCTATGATTCAGCATGACTATTGCATTTGTTATTGTGAATGATGGTACCAAAGATCTGTAGGTGAGACTGACTTCATTTTACTATCTAGGGATCAAACCTGTGACCTTCACTTCTACACCATAATGGTGTATTGTGACTGAACAAGAAGTACATTTTAGTGGCAGAGTGATTGTTTCCAAAAACAACGTAAAGAGGTGAGTGCATGCATGTCGACATTAGGCGTAATTAAGGAAATTAGGTAAACAAACATCTGCAAGAGCTGAAGACGCATATTCTTGAATGAGGGTTTTTGACTCCACTTCATGAATGTGCAACATAAGAAAGCAGAGGGACCTCCAAGCTGTCACACAATAGCATACAAAAGCTCAATCCACTAGAGGCCTTCACGTGTCCTCTCAGGTCATAGCAACTGAGACTCGACCCAGGACCCAAGTTGGACCAATTCCACATTGCACATTTTTGCAAATACACTTATTCACTGTCAAGAGTGAGATGTGAAAATTGATACCACTCCTGGATACCATTCCTGGAGTCTTGTTGTCACTATGAGGTTGCCAGGCAACCAGCAGAGACTCCAAGAAGTCGCTGTGCCAGGCCAAGAAATGGTCTGGGACTTAAAACCCGTAGGGTTTTTTTATACAGATTAAACAAACAAAGTGTGAATCAGTGAGTGTCGGTAGGCAGATTTAGATACCTTTGGACAGAGCCAAGCTGTTTCCCCCTGTTTTTATGCTAAACTAAGGTAACCAGCTGCTGGCTGTTGTAGCTTCACATTTAGCAGTGGTCTTAATCTTCTTATCTAACTCTCTGCTCATATTTGGCTCAGGCCCATCCAGGTCTACACTTTCATTTTTTCATTTTTGTGCGAATTCCTAAATGTACTTATGTTTAAACAAATGACATTGCGCTTTGCATAAAGGGTGGAAGAAATGGGGAGGTAATAGGAACCTGCTCATTTTCTCCACACTCCGTTTTAGAAACGGTGGAGAAAGGTCGGGCTGATTCATTCATTCATTCATTAACCATACTGCTTACCCCGAAGGGTCGCAGGGGGGGGGCTGGAGCCAATCCCATTGGGCGAGAGGCAGGGAAATACCCTGGACTGGACGCCAGTCAATCGCAGGGCAGACAAACAGACATTAAGGGGACACATTCACACCACATTCATTCACCGATGGGGACCGCTGGCCTCCACCGTGGGCAACTCGGGGCCCAGTGTCTTGCCCAGGGACACTTCGACATGCGGACAGCAGGAGCTGGGATCGAACCACCAACCCTGGGGTTAATGGACGACCGCGCTAGGTCGGGCTGATCCCATCATCAAACACTCCAGCTTGTTTGTACTTCTTTAAACCAATCACAATCGCCTTGGGCTGTGCTAAGTCCAGGATGCAGCAATGGTGCTGTTGCAAAATATTATAAACAGTATTACTGCAGACAGCAGAAGGTGAGGAGACTTTCAACTGAAATAGTTGGTCCTCTGCATTAATTTCCGGTTTGATATCTGCTCCCCTGTTGCTTTGCCTTTTGTAAGTGCTTTTTGGTTTTTTGTTTTCATTAAAACTTATGCGTTCCGGCTATCTGCGCCTGGGTCCCTCTTTCACTCCTCCGCACCCCGTCGTTCCTGACAATATCATTACAAAAATACTTCTATATCTGTATTGGCCACTAAAAACCCAATCAGCCAACAGCTGTTTGCATGTGTCTCCATGTGCAGGACAAGCAAACCCGTGGTGGCCTCGCGTACCGGAGGTCTCGGCTGTTTGTACTCTGACGGAACTGGTATTTGGCAGCCTCAGCCATGTTCCCAAACTGGTAGGAGATTTACTGTACAGATCTCAGACCTGCTTAAATGAGGGTTCCTTTACCCCCCTCCAACACCCTCTTCATCCATCCTCAGCCGGTGTGCTGGAAGCGGATGCAGGTCCTGGAGCTGCAGCAGCCGGCCGGTACTGCCATCAATGCCCTCTTTAAGGGTCAGTGGAGCAGGGCTGCAGCACAGACCACCTTTATCTAGCACTCTCAGGACACTCATTCATACACCAGAGAGGGGGAGCTATCTGCAGGCAGCAACACACACACACACACACTGAGCACAGCCTGTGTATGTGTGTACTTGCTTACTCAAACACCATCGGGGAGCGAGAAAACACACCTCCTGCGCTCATTTGCAGGCTCCGTATGTGCATCTGTTTTGCATCTGGGACTATGCATGCACACACCTCTGTTTACTGTAAATGAAGATAGATTTCATTTTATAAACAAACTCGTGTTTATTTGAATGATCAATCTCAAACTTGTGCTTGTGTGCAGCCATTCAGGATTTCTTTTTTATGGTGAGGGCCATGCGGCAGCTTCATGGAGATGAACAGCAGACGCCGTTGGCTGTTTCCCATGAAGTTCACCCGGCAACAGCCAGATTTCTCAATGGTGCGTTTCACTCTAATATTAAAGAAATTGATATTTAAAAGATGAGTCATAACCACCCATGCACATGTTCACTGTTGGGTTTATTTGAGTTGGACCCGCACACAGTGACCCACACTCACACACAGAGAGAGAGAGAGAGAGAGAGAGAGTGACACAGCTGTTATTACTGTAGTGGAACTAACCTGAAGAATCTCTTATTTAAAGAGTTGAGTCACCATAAACACACGGTCAGCATGGCCTCAAATCACCCCGAGTCCAATCAAAACAGGAAAGTGGATGTTACTAATAAGGAAAATATGTGTCCTAAAACAAAGGAAAGTGGATTTAGTTTCTTTTGTTTTTGTGAGGATATTCAGACATTCATAAATCGTGCTTCTTGAGTGACACGAAATCGTAATCTACCTCATTCTACCTTGATTTATGATGCTAAAACCGTAACGAAAACAAGACTTGTTTCATTCACACCCACTGGCAGTACTGCTCACTTAATCTAAAAAAAATAACAAGCTCTGAACATTGAATACACACTTAAACCACCAACCAGTGCCACCTGATTAGCGAGGTCCAGCACGGCCTGACAGCGACAAATTCTGCATGTCCTAATGCTAACTGATGGCTATAATGAACATAATCACAGATGGTGAGTCATTAGGCCCAAAGCGTTTGTGATTTGTGACCTAAATCACAATCTGCCCCTCTGTGTGTGTGTCACTATAGTACAATACATCAGTTATTTACCTAGGGCCAGACCTTAAACAACATTCATTTCCAAGAGAGACTGTTTTGGAAAACATTTGCTGAAAGTGAGGCCTGTACAAAGTCACAAGCGCTTCATCAGAGAGGAACAGCGTGAGAGGAACAATGATACAATGATGTTTTTCTCTCACAGTTATATGATCATTAATTACAATTTAAGCTGTGTATTTTCAGTCAAAGATGGCATTTCCTCTTCTTCCACAGTACCCCCAACCCTCCAATCACACTTACGTCTCTATTCGCTAAGCTAGCAGACTTTATTAGCTGCAGCTAGCTAGGTTAGCGGCATGAGTTGAAAACACTGTCTCCAGCTGACTTTTCGAAGAGGTACTGGATGCTTAAACATGTTTTTTGAGCTGTTAACAAAATGGTATGACTGTACTGCGAAGAAACGCATGGTGTAATATTGACATTTCTTACCACATTTATAAAAATCTGCATTTTATGGGGTGAAAATGGCTCAGCACGCCATCTACTGTTTCATATCAGCCCTGAACCTGCGGGGCAAATGCTGACAGAGTCGAATAGTTGGGACCTCTCTATGTCATGAAATGTATATACAAAAAGACTCTGATCAGTGTCAGTCTGTCTCCACGCCTCCTACAGTTGTTGTTCCCTCACTCGTTGCATTTTTTAAATCTGCCGGCTGAATCTGAGAGTGGAGAGTTACATGTTTCCAGCTGGTGGTTTTACAAGAATCTTGATGGCTAAATACATGACATCATGTATGGCTAAAGCTACATGGCAACAATTTTTGTCCTCCTCACCAGTTGCTGATCCACGTAGAAGACATGGACATAGAGAAGAAGCATTGTTCTTATATTGCAGCGTGGAACTTGATAGTTGTTGGGAAAATAATGCAGCAGTATTCGAACTGTATGGTAAGGAAAAGTGTATAAGATGATGTGACAGCATATCCCTGTTTGGTTGCTTTTTCAGACAGTATGTGACACTCTTCATGTTACAAGAGAAAAGCTTTTAGGATGAGGACTAACTGATTATGGAAAATGCAACACTTTCTTGGGTATCTCTCTTGCGTTGCTGGAGGGAACATTTTCCTAAAATCATATCAAAGCAGGACGGGGCCACTGTTGCACTATCTAGCCTGACATGCTAACAATTGCATCTTTCATTAGAACGGATAAACACAGTATAATCTTTGCTTGACTCTTGTGTGTTTAGCATTTAAAGGTCTTTAAATGCTAAGTATCGCTCTGAGTACAGCCTCATGCAGAGAAATCCAAAGCTTGACAGGCCTGCCATGCCTAGTTGCGGTTGCTAAGCTATGATTGGACAATCACCGTTAGGGGGAGTCTAGCGTACGGTTGACCTTCACAACCATATATCACTGAAATAATATTGATGGGAGAGCACATCATACCCTCCTCGCCTCATATCCACACAGAAATCCCCAAGGACTCTTGCTCTCCAGAGGAAATGAGAGGTTTGAGATCTCTCTGCTGATAAAGCACCAGACCTGTCACCGTGTGTTTACACAGCGGCACATTTTTGCTGCTTCCCAGTGCCGTCGACCAGGCCAGAACTTCCAATTTAAGTCCTTTTCCTCTGCTGCTGTTTATTAGAGGAGCGTTAGATGAACCGTTTATGAAAAAAGTTGTTTTCTTTTTTCATTCCCGGAGACCTGTATGAAGTCATTCATTACGGAGTGTTTTAGCCACACATTGGGCCCTGCATTAATTCCTTGTCAAACATCTTGGAATGTGAATTCACATTCATAGAGGTAGTTTCCAACACTGAGGATGAAATTTACTGATGGGTTATTTTACTCTCTTGTAAAAGTCTTTCCAGAAGAGGTGAGATTGGCCAAGAGGCCAAATGTGTGAAGACTTTGTGTGAGAGAATTAAGGTAAAGCTGAAGAGGTGATGACCTCTCCGGCTTTAATAGCCAAAGTCATTCTCACCGTTTTGAGTTCCATCATACAGATGTGTTAAAACATGTAATTACAGCTTCCCTTACTTTCTTAAATGTGTTGTATTGTCCTTTGTGTAATGTTACACCAGGATGGATGGCATGGTTTTTATGTTATGATGACAAAAAATGAATCAGCCAATAACAGCGTAACGTTATTCTCTGCAGATATAATGGATTTGATACAATTTGAATAACTAATTAGACGTAACATTGAACAATTATTTGCATGAAAATGTCGTGACTGTTTCCAGAATTATCATAGATAACTACGGCTATTTATATCATAATGGTATCGATTTCTGTAC
>JAVQJV010120316.1:0-11096 GCA_036024995.1 Gadopsis bispinosus | reverse complement strand
ATTATGAGTTACTAGTATAATTAAAATTAACAAACAAGAACCCTGGTGAGCAGATTGCTGGCCTCTGTGTACACTAGAGCACTATAGCAAACTACAGCAAACTACAGCGTCTGTGCTTTATGGCATAGATGATCTTTGCCGAAGTGCTAATGAGTGGTTACTTCCCTCCAACCACCACAAGAGGGCAGTGTGTCACTGTTGCCCAAATGTCAGTATTAAACATCATATTGATTTTTTTAGATGGGTAATAGGGTTCTCTAAGTGTACAGGAAGACAGGATACAAGACCAATTCATGTCACAGTTGTCCTGAAAATGTACTTAGATAACACTCAGGTGTCAATTATGTGAGAGATTGTTAGTCATATTCTGTTTAAATGAGCTGATGAGTCGCTAACAAAATACACCACACTGCTTATGATGTGCTTTCTCAATTCCAATCACATCGGCTAAGACTAAGGATGCCGTTGGCAGTGGAAGAAGATATCACTATTAATAAGCCACTCACCAACACACACACACACACACACACACACACACACAACATTCACTATGTCAGGGAATGACAGAAAGAAGGGTTGGTCTGTCTTTAGCAGGGGCTGCAGTGGTTGCACCATTTGCTCACATGCTGGCAGATGCACACACACAGAAACCATCTCTGAACTCATCCATGAGAAAAGGATCCGAGCTGTGGAGGAGCTGAGTTAGCCACACACACACACACACACACACACACACACACACACACACACACACACACACACACACACACTGAACGCCTGAGCCCCCATTGGTCGGCGTCTCTCCACCCCACCGCGGGAGTCTCTGAGGGGTCTGCTGCAGTACTCTGCTCCAGGGGCCTGGAAACGCTGGAGTGAGCCATTTTTTTTCCCTCTTACTTCTATTTTTGGGCTGGATACGGAGGTCCACAGCCTCCCTCATTTTCCACCGTTCTCCAACATACTGGTTCCCAGTCAACACTGATTTCCAGCTCCAACACCTTCTCTGCAGATACAAACGGCAATAAGGCCTGTAGCTCAGAGAGGCAACATGATACCACTGAGACAACAAGAATCTGTGCAATAAGCTAGCGAAGAAGGACGCATAAATTGTGCCTCCGCTGCAGGGCCCAGGGGCAGCAACCCAGTGCTCAGCCAGCCATGCAGACTCAGGCCACAGCTAAAAGAATTTGGATAGGACCCTTCCTGCAGCCCATCCCCCCATACGAGAAGACGTGACTTAACTGGTCTCCTCCCAAGCGAGCATGGAATCCATGACCAGTGTTTTGTTGTTCTCAAGTCAAACCCAAAGATCTTGTTCTGTGTTTTCCGGCCTTCTGTTGTAATGAAACTGACTGAATACGCTGCTTGTGTGTGGTTAATAACACCGTTATCAATAGACAAAAGTACACTACCATGTATTTAATTTGCACTAACATTCGGATGGTAGGAAGATATCAAAAAACATTCTGGATCAGTATTTGAAGAGGACAGCGTGCTCGCATCACAATTCACAAAGGCTATTTAGAGCTCCCCCTGCTCGCCACAGGGGTGCTACACCTCAGGGAGAACACTGTGTAATAAAGGCAGGGAATAATAGTGGCGTGTTTATTCTACCATTAATTAATAAACACAGGTATGACTACAGGCTCGCAAGCAGAACTAAATTATTATACTGAAATGTGCATAACGGAGTTATTGATGAGAAACACGGCTACAGTTGGCAAATGTTACCAGCGTGTTATTTAAAAGTGTGTCTGTAATATAGTGGACTCGTTATGAATATTCACACACACACACACACACACACACACACACACACACACACACACACAACAAACAATCATTAAAATCAGGCTGTGACATAGAAAATGCCTGCAGGCACAACCAGCAGAGAGGATCAATCAATCTCATGAGGGGAAGCTCTTCACCCTCAGTCCTGGAGTAAAACACCAGAGTATCTGCCCACATTCAGAAAATAGAGGGAGGTCCCTAATTCCACAATAGCCTATAGGGCTTCAGATTCATGTAGGAACCTGTCAGAGGAAAGAAGCATGTTTATGAATGAACAAGCTGCTTCTCTGCCCGAGTTCAGTCTGTTTAGCAAACGGGTGAATAAGGAGGCCCTGTGTGCTGTGGGAGCATCCATCACTGTATTCTGAGCATGTGTCCTCCACGCATGTCCTTTATTATGAAGACACACACAAAGGTCCCAGCACACTTCAAAACAACAGGGATTTGGGCGAAACGAGACCATGTGCAGCTTGTGAGCTGTGCACAGTGGCCATTATAGAACGTGTCCACATCCCCGGCTGTCCAGCTGAGAGCTGACTGACAAGCACTATATGATTTTGGGGGTGTCTGGGTGCTTTTTCCGCAGTGGTTCCTGTGTCTCCGCGGCCTCAGAGATGGGTATCCGGCTTATTGATAGTGCTGAATGCCAGCGGGCATTAGAACAGCAAGCGGCCATCTGCCAGCCTAGCGAACTAGCAACCCCACCAGCTGCAGTCGCAAAACGCCCTACAAAGCAGGACATGCATGCAGCTTCTGACGTCTGCGGCCACACTGCGCTACAAAGCCCAGAAAACCCAGGAGCGGAAACAATGAGAATCGCGCTTATAGACGCCGCATAGGCTCCACGAGCAGCAAGTTTTCGGGACGAGCCTGCCGCGAAGTGCACGGCAGATCATTTCGGATGGCCGGGTCGTGCGATTATTCTCCCACGGTGAAAAAAAATACATAAAAAGACTCATGCAGGGGCACTTTACTACCCCGACATGGCGACTGCAAGAAAAGGGAGAGAGCTTTTTACTATTCTGGAAACTAGCGCGGACACAGAAAGTACCACGGCGTGCGACAGCCAAGACTCGCCGCTTAACCTTTCGGCCGATGTGAAGTGGTTCGAGATTCCGTACAGAAAGCCAGACTCGGACGAGGAAGACGGAGTGCGGGAGGAGGAGGAGGAGGAGGCGGCGGACGGCGGCGAGGGGGATCATGGGCTCACGAGCACAGCGGCCGCGGCCGCCGCCGCCGCCGCGGAGGCTGCGGACGCCGCCAGCTTCATCGCGGGAGGCGGCTGCAACATAATTCTAGTCACTGGCAGCAACGGGATCAAGCACGACGAGGAGGAGTACGCGGAGGACTGTTATTATTCTACCTCCACCAACTGCTCCGACACCACCTCAAACGACTCGGATATTGATTTCTCCGATCTGGAGGAGGAGGAGCGCCGGGGCTTTTTCGGCTTTGAAGGTGACTTGGACGAGGACTGCACTTCTCCCGACTTCTGGGGCGAACCCGACCAGGTCATTTCAATCGAGCCGTTCTCCGCCGCCAGCGGCCCGCAGCACTCGCTGGGGGACGATGCTGACACCCGCGACTATTTCCGGATACTCTTCCCAGATTCTCTTTTTGAACACATGGTAGAACAAACAAACAAATACGCCCTCTATCGGCAAAGGAGGAGTGGAAAGTCAGACCCCCACTGGCACCCCACGGATGTCAGAGAGATGAAAGCGTATGTAGGTCTGAACATTCTTATGGGCATCAATCAGCTCCCAGACACCGGCATGTACTGGGCCAGCGACATTTTCATAGGCAACGCAGGCTTTAAAAAAACCATGACCGCCAGGCGCTTTGAAAAACTCACCCAGTATCTCCAGCTGTGTGACCGTGAGTCTGAGCCCGTGCACGGAGAGCGCGGATACGATGGCCTCTTCAAAGTCAGGCCTCTCCTTGATGTGGTGGAGAACACCATGTGGGATGCATACACACCCAACCGCTGTTTGACCATAGACAAGTGTGCCATTGTCATGAAGGGACGCTTCTCCCCCACCCAGTACATGCCCTCCAAGCCCCTGAGGAAGGGGCTGACCGTGTGGATGCTGTGCGACTCGCGCTCAGGCTACTGTCACCGGGCCAAGATCTACGTAGGCAAGCCGAGTGAAGACGAAGCAGTGGCCTCCCTGGGCTACAGGGTGGTGGCCTCCCTAGTGCGTGGCCTAGAGGGTCAGTACCACCATCTCTTCATGGACAGCTTCTTCACCTCAGTGCCCCTCCTCCAGCGGCTGCTGAGGGATGGACTATATGCCTGCGGGCCCACCCAGCCTGGGCGCAAAGGTTACCCAGAGGTCCTCCGACCCCGTAATGTCGGAAAGTTGTCCCAGGGCGAGTTCTACCAATGCCAGCGTGGCAACCTGGTTGCTACGGTGACACGGGATGTCAAGGTGGTCAGCTGCCTCTCCACCAACTCTGCTCCGGGGATTGTGGGTATCAGTCCAGGCCGGCAGCAGCGTGAGACAGACGGGGAGGGTGAGAGTGACAGCATGGAGAGCTCAGGTTTGTCTTTCGGTGTGCCCCGCCCTCTGCCCCTGCTGTTGTACCAAGAGAACATGAGGGGTGTTGACCTGTGTGATCAGCTGAGGGAATGCTACCAGGTTGGCAGGCCATGTAAGAAGTGGTGGCGCTACTTCCTGTGGTTCTACGTCAACCTGTGCATCGTCAACGCCTACATCATCCTGAGGGAGAGCCGGGGAGGCACGCCACCGGCGGGCTTCAATGGCAAGCAATTCACCCAGCGACACTTCCGGGTGCGCCTGGCACAGCAGCTGATCGGAGACTACCAAGGGGCAAGGGGCATGGAGCGGGCCGCACGCAAGAGGCACGCAGATTCACCCATAGAGTACGGACACCGCCTGGAGCGCATGTCCGAGCGCTCTCGTCGCTGCAGGAACTGCACCAACAAGGGACTGCGACACGAAAGTGTGTTCGGCTGCAAGATATGCAACGTCCACCTATGCAGGGGAGGATGCTTCTCTGAGTTTCATAAATAAAACTGAACAGATTTTTGTTTTTATATCCTTTGTGTAATCAAACAACTTGTGTCAAGGGATTTTTTTTAAACAGTCAAACAATTTGTAATTCCAAAGGTTACCACTACAAGTGCACAATATAGTCACACACTTTATCTAGAGCTAGTTTTAGGATAGAATTATTATTGCACGTATAATAGAGAAAATAAACGGAGAAACTGTAGGCTATTTGAATTAGTATAGAATGTTTTGGCAACTTGCCTTCTGTAACTGACAGAATTGCCTTGTGTCACTTTTTTATACGTTTAAAATAATAAGGATTTTATATGAAAAAGAAGAAATCAAACTTTTCTGCACTTACAGTAGATCAGAAAATGTTTACTATGGGAAGTTTATCTCTCTCCTTTTCCAAAATAAAAACTTCATTATGATGTACTTAACCGAATCACCTGTTTCTTTATGTGATTTTAAAGCATGCACGTAGTTAATACTAAAGAGCATGAGATGAATCTGCACTGGTTTGAAATGGATGCAGCTCCTGTTCCTTCACACACATGAAAGTCTGTGCGTCTCCGGGCCTTCAAGGGGACACAGCTTGGAGCAATTAGAGAGCAGAAAAAGCCCCTCAATGCTCTCCAGCCAACCGACCCAGTGATGCCATTTCTTTCTCCAACCGCACTACAGACGCAGAGCCATCTGTGGCTCTATTACACTGGGTCCAAACCCAAAAAGTGGTACTTGTTACTGTCATGATTGGAAGACGGAAGAAAGATGGCAGAAACATGCTTTTTAGGAGAAGACTCTTCTCGTCTGATTCGGTTCGAGTAGGCTACGAGTGGCGACATTCGTTTGAATCATTGCTAACACAATTAGCTAAATGAAGGTGTGCTAGATCAAAGCTGTGCCTGCAATCCAGAGAGAGGAATTAAAACATAATCGGGACTAGTGTAAAAACATAACATCAGGTATTTTCATCAATTCTTTCCTGTCCTCTCTGTTTGCAGGCTAGCAAGCTTAAGGCTGTGTGTAGGGAGAGATAGGCTGCTTCAGCAGGTCAGACTAGCTGTCTCCTGTGTCTCCTTCTGAGGTCTCTCTCCTTCCTCCCTCTTTAGCACACTGTGTGTCTCTCTCTCTCTCTCTCTCTCTCTCTCTCTCCCTCTCTCCTCAGGCTCTGCTGTGCCATCCCACACACACACACACACACACACCCTCCCTTCCCCTTCACTCTGCTCTCTTACTCTGCTCAGCCTTTCCCCAGCTGGGAGAGGGTTAATCAACTGGACGGCCATCCCGCAGATCTGCGGGAGCCCCTTTGGGGAGTTACCATGGCAACCGTGGCCGATGAAGACAGGGAGTCGCCAGCAGGCCCGCATGGTTGTCATGGTACTCGCTCTGGCTATGGAGGTGGGAGGTGCCAGATGCTACACCTCCCTACCCCTTCTCCAAAACCAGGCAAGGCTGTGGTGTGTGTAGGGAGCTGGCTGGTTGACAGCCTGCACACTGTACACGGAGCCAGACTGGTTACCAGGCAGGCTTTGCTACAGCACAGCCAAGACCACGACTGCTGCCAAAAATGAAGTGAATGACACGAACCTGCTGCTCTGGAGACGTCTTCATGCAGGTGTAGGATTCAGGGATTAGAGGAATGTGTCACACTGTTCTGCATCATGCAAAAACCACACTGAAAGTTTCCATTCTATGAGGTACACTGCTGCTTTGCAGATATTTTCATGCAGGTGTGGGAGGGAGAATTAGCTAAATCTGCACGGTGTGCTGTGCTACATAAAACCACACTGTAAATTTATATTCTGTTTTATTCAATCATGCAGCATTTACACCCTGTATTTTCCATCTCTCCAACATTTGCTGAGTTATGTCATTGGCTGTCAGTCTTCCTCTACCCACATAGTCATTATACTATCAAAGCTATTACAGTTACTTACAATAATTGATACCTTAAAAGCTGTTTTCAGGCATTTCCAACATATTATTTGAATTATGTTTAATGTGTTTTTCCACTCAAATATTAATAAAACTATTAATAATCAATTCTAACAGGCTCAAGTGAGTCAAGGCAATTGCAGCAACTGACATACGCTTTAATTCTTAATTTCCCACAACAGCAGTGCAGAGGACATGTACACCAGAACAATGGAATCTGAAGCCTGTGTTGGTCACTCTTGTGCTTTTGTATTATTAATGTTGAGACTAGAACGTTATCAATATTCTTCTGCGTTTTGTAGGCTGAACGTGAAATCGTGAGTCCATATTTGTGCGTCAGTACCGAACACTGTTCTCTCTCTCTCTCTCTGGGTAGGTGGGTGTACTGTACGTGGTGTCACAACAGCCAGATCTAATGTTTCCAGGATGCATCCCAACCATAAAATGCTCAGCTCTCAACATGTTTCCCCTCCTGGGCAGGGAGAGATCTCTGAGTCTCTGTCAGAACATGGGCCTGGTTTCACTTAAGAACCACTGGTTGGGTAACACATGTACTGTTAGAATCATGAATGTGCCTTTGTTCAATCCTTTCCTCTGTTGCAAAAGGATTCCATGGACTAGGATGCGCGTGAGAATCCCCAAACATCTAATCCTCAGCTCTTACTGATTCATTGTTTGTCTCTCTAATGCAGTGTATGAATGTTCACTCCCAACAGCTGTGACTGTAAGGAGATGAATGACTTCTTAAATGTAAATATCTGAATTAGTGTCTCAAAGAAAAAAGATTTTCTTCACCTTAACAAGTTTATCTTATTAAAGGACGACATCACCCCAAGAGCAAAATCCAGTTTTTATTTTACATATAACCTTATAGCAAACTAAAGCAGTGTTTCCTTCGCCATTTTGGTTTGTGACCCTTCTAAAAAAAAAGCAGTGTTGTGTCTCCTTGTCATGTTTCATATTTCAAAGAGACACGTCCCCTCTAAACTCCTCACATGGCTTCATTTAAACAACTGTTTTAGGCTCAGAGATTTAAAAACTTCCACTATTTTACTAAAAAAAAGCAAACATTAGAGAATATTCCCAAAAATGAAAACAGATTTGTCTAGCAGAACTTTGTTTTTGTCATCTTTTCTACCCCATTAATCATCTCATGACTCCTTAGCTTTATCTTGTGACCCTTACCCACTGGACTTAACTACCTAACTGTGTACAAAATAGTTCAACCTAGCTCCACCTCAACCAGCCACAGCAGCTAATAATGTAATCGATGTCAGTCACAGGGACTATTTTTCAAGAATGAGTAATTTTACTTTTGAAACTTTAAGTACATTTAGTTGATAATACTTATATAATAGTACTTTTACTTAAGTAAGATTTTCAATTAATATTTGGATTTAAGTACTTACATGCAAATACACTCAAATCAATACACTGTTATTGGAAGACTGCAATAGCAACACACATCTCCATCTAGTGGACAAGAGAACATACAGTGAGCAAACTCTCGGGCACTTGAGGTAGTTTGTACTTCCCCAGGAAACATCCAATTATTTAACAGTACCTACAATGAACACTGGCGCTTTGGTGTAAAGCATCTATTTTAACCAGGAAGTTTTCTAAACCAGATGGATCTCTTTGGTTTTTGCTGTTGTGGTTTTGGCGAGCCCAACAGTATGACCAGAGGGAGTTTGATCTCTGAGTCTCTTGCCAGAGGGACATCAAGAGTGATCTGTAACCAAAAGAAACACAACTTTAAATACTGTTTTAAGCTGAACGGGTGAAAAATCAAATATAAATATACGCATTTGAATTGCCAGCTTTATATAAATCCATAATAATATATATAATCCATAATTCCATAATAATTGTGTAAAAAAAAGAATGCTAATGTAACATTTTGTAAAAGAAAAAAAAAAAAAGACATCTCATTGAAATCTTCTTCCCCACTTTTCATTGTACAGTTTGATTTCTTCACTCTAAACACCAGTGTTGACTGAAAATACCGGCCTAAACCTTCTTGGGCTGATGGCATGACAGAACAGGTTGGGCTGTAATGTGACACCTTCGCCTACATGTACCCTCACTAGTGTGTAGGCAAGCCAGGAGGGCTGATCCCTTTAACCCCTCCCACTCTCTCCGGCTCCCCCCATCACGCAGCCACTGTGTGGCGCTGTTGTCACAGTGCACACTCCTTTTCAGCTTCACATAACGTCTTGCACAGACCTGTTTTTGCAGCCACCCTATATCCAAGCCAAGTGTATTTTTTTCAAGAAGTCGATCAGTGACACCTTAAAATGACCCTGAAGTCAAAACGAGCTTCTCACTTTGCATCAACTCTCATCAGTGGATGGAAAATAAGAAAGGTCAAACCAGATGTTTACTACGAGTGTGAACACTTGCATTGCTTCATATTGCATTAAGGTATGATTCAATAATGGAGTTGGTTGTGAGACAGTATTAACTGTGAATGAATCCCATTATGCCGTATTTGTGAACACAGTTTAAATACCTTCAGCCTGTACTCGAGCTTCATCATGCAGCAGTTGAAGAAGGTAGGGGGGAGCTGTGGAGGGATGCTCAGAACTTTGGTCATAGTGCGACTGCTCTCAGCTGGGACAGAGTCTCCTGTTGCAAACAGGACATCATGTGTGTGGACTATCCTCTTTGACTGAGCAGCAAAGGTCTGCTTCTCGCACAGGTAGAGTTTGGGCGTTACTGTGCATGCTGAGTCATTGAGTACTTGTACAGAGACCCCTATTGCCTCACCTGTTTGTATTTAGGAGATACAATCAAACATAATTAATGTTGCAGTTAAGTCCATTTAGAAATAATATATTTTAGGTGAAATCTGTTTACCTTGCTTTACTCCAATTTTTTCTGAGGTAACATTCATAGTAACCTTTTTGGAGCCATAAAATGAAATCCTGGTAGCATATTGTTGCTCCTACCAAATAAAGATATAAGCTGTCAGGAAATCTCTACCAAAAAAAACCAGTTTGAGTAGCATTAGCTGCATAGTTCATTATCATGTTTGATACTGTTGACTGAGAAACTTAACAACTGGAAACTAAAAGATAACCTGATTCAAGTATAAAGAAAAATCTATTCCATACCTTAAGTCCAATAATTATCATTTCAGTTTTGGAGGCAAAGGGGAACTCAGACTTGGTCAGAAAAGGGAACTCAGTCTTGGTTTTGTAGACAAGCCAGATTGACTGCGTCAACCGTGCTCGCAAACTATATGTAATTTTGCCCCATTTCCCCTCATAAGATGAAGGCATATCTCTGTAAGGAAAAAATCCAAATAAATCAGGGAAATTATTTTATTTCACCAGATGGTAAGTGTTTATGATTAAAAATCCCACATTTAGGTTCAATTAGCACACGCACATAGTTGGAATCATGAAGGTGAATGGATACACGTTTCTCCCAGGGCCGATGATTTCTGAACCTTTTAAAAAGAATCATTTTTGTTAAACGCATATTCATCAATTTGTTTACAGACTATAAAATATTAATCAAGTCAAAAGCTTTAAGCTATTACCAACCATCTCCTTTGTTTTTATCCTGAAGAATAATGTGTTCAAAATAAAAGTACTTCTTCTTGTCGCTGTGAATCCCTGTGGCTTGTCCTTCCTGTTCATACCATGTCACCATAGCTTTTCCTTTGGCTTTGACCAAAAAACACTGCACTTTGGTTTCCTTGCTGGTCACCACTGTCACCCTTCCTGAGAGGATGTCTCCAGGAGAGAAGGTGCCCCGTTCATTCACCTTTTTGTACTCCACCGAGAGATGCTTTACAGTCATGATAAGACTACATCAAATATCCTTCCCAAAGGTTGCGGAGTGAAAGCACAAAGAAGATCCTCCTCCTTTTGAACAAAATAAATCCTATAAAGTTACCGGAAGCAGGTTTGACTTGATACAGGGCAGTGTTGAAGTGGGGCCTGTCATTGATGAAGAATGATCAGGCAAGGCTGGCCTTCACAATGTCGCAGTGGACTTCTCCTGTATCCGTGTCACACATGATCACGTGATCAAGAGCTGCAGGTGTCACATTCACATAGGTAACTCTAGCCAGTCGCCTTGCAGGTTAAATTAGGCCAAATAAATTGAGCTTGACATTATGGATGCACTAAGACAAAATATTATAACAGTGTGCTACATGTGCAAATTCATCGGTAGGCGTATTCCTTAGTGAATATACTATTGAAAACAAAACCACAGTACAGCTCTGCATAATGTAGGTACCAATAACATATTACAACATTATGCCATTCCTTCTGATTCTTTGTTCACTGACTGAGTATCATATGTTAGTTATACAACACACATTATAAGGCA
>JAVQJV010120307.1:0-10924 GCA_036024995.1 Gadopsis bispinosus | reverse complement strand
GTGTCAAACCAGGCCTATAGGTGTGTGTGTGTGTGTGTGTGTGTGTGTGTGTGTGTGTGTGTGTGTGTGTGTGTGTGTGTGTGTGTGTGTGTGAGAGAGGATTTACACACAAGCCCGTTTGAGACAGGAAGGTTGGAAAGTTAAGCAGGAAATGGCAATCATGCATGATCAGAGGGGAGTTGATAATTACAGGTTTGTGTGTACATGTGAGTGTGCGCCTGCAAGTGTGTATGTGTGGAAAAGAGAAGGTGCCAAATTTGTTCAGCAGTTTCAGCTGCAGTCGCCTGTATGAACCACGCAGCAAGGAAACCACAGATATGGTACAAACTCACAAACGTTCTTTCTTTGATCTTTTAGGTATAACAGGGCTTTCAGTTCCTGCTTGTAAAAGTGTAGGATGCTGACGATATAAAGGACAGAGGTGTTAAAAATGCCCAAAACAACAACAACAACAAAAATGAGATAAGATGCCGAACAGCTGTCATTCACAGTAGTAAATTAACAGCATCTCCCAGTTGATCGCTTTTGTCTACATCTGGGACGTTTCAGCGCTCTTTGGTACACAAATGATATTTGTCAGGAGGTCTTGAATTTCATGGTGGATTGGTCCAAATAGAAGTGGTCCTGTTTTGGTGTTACGGCTGAACAATATATCCATTCAGCATCTACATCAGAATGTATGTGCAATCATAACACTGCAAAGGAGGCCCACCACGGTACAATTATGATTTTACTGCATGATAAGAAATGAAAACTAACAAAACATTTTCAGAGCACACTGATTAATCTAGCATGTACAGATTTGTTGGATTTTTATAGGTAGCACAAAGGACATCACGGGCCTAAATGTTAAAGAAGAGGAAGAATACAAGCAGGAATGTGAACATTTGCATCTAGAGTGGAGGTGCAACTAACCATTAACCTGTGGGTTATTATCTCGAATAATCTATTAATTTAGTCCATAAAATCCATAAAAAGGTAACATCTTCTAATGTCTTGTATGCCCTGTGTCATTTGATTAATCTCCTAATGTTTATTAAAATTAAATATATATCAGTGTTAATTGTCGCCCTCCCCCTACAAGTTTCAGCTCTTCTTGTGTCAGCACGTCCCTGACATTAACAACATTAACACACAATTTTTTCCCTGAACTCCACCAAATTTCACAAATAAGGATTCTATTCATGAATTCAGCTGGCTTACCGTTGAAGTAATAAAGTTGCCAAATAGGACTTTGAACTCCCCAACAGCTTTTTTCTATTTTTAAGGTGCTGAACAGCCTCACTATGTTCCAGTTTCCCTCCTCCTTTACTTTTCTGAATCAGGTATTGGCAGCAGGGACGAGGCCTTGGTCAAACTTTCAGTAAAGGTTGGAAAGAGACAAATACAAAATGGGTAACTGTGAAAGATGGATAACAGAAATAAATGACAAATGTATTCTTAATTTCTTATGGAATAAAAGGGATGACCATATCCTCCCCGGTGCACAAACATACTAAAACGGCTCCTTAAATCAATAATAAATAGCGTCCTCAGAAGTGCAAGATGAAGACAGATGGTGTGATGAAGAAGGCAGGACCACACTTCATTTAGCAACCTGTATTCAGCTACTGTGCAGGTGTATATTATCTGCCCATGTGCCTTTTATTATAGTCCTCTTTCACTGCGCATTTCTTGCATGTGTGCTAAACGTATTACTCTTACTATTATGATAAAGCAATTTCTCCACAACCTGAGTTGACATGATTCATATGATAGTGTGGATGTGTAGAGACCTACAGGAAGCATTTTATTATTACTAGAAATAACAGAAGGATAATGGCGGACCTTGGGTGGTGTCTGCTTTTCTTGTCAATGGATTCGCGCAGTACCGTCATGCTCATTCTAACATGAAGTCTGTTTCACTGTCCCCCCCGCAAAATGAAATGACGTTGAAGTTTTTCTTGCATCCCTTCAACCAAGAACAAATTCCTGTCTCTGTGTCAGTCATCCAGACTGCAAGTAACATGATCGACAAGCATCCTTCATCTCCTGCTGAGCTGAACAGCCAGAGCCACTCCGTTTCATCAACAGTTCCTCCTGGCAGGAGTAAAATGGAGGTGCCATGATGCTAAGAAAAAGAATATGCTATGGGGAGGTATTCAAGCGCTTGCCTCTCTTTTGCATTCGCCATAGAGTAAGCTCAGCTAACTTAACTAGCTTTTTTGGCAAGCAGACAACAACCAGCACAATGCCAAGGTGTTCCAAGTGGAATTTGCACTATTGAATTTGTTTTGCACATGTCAAGATGATGACTGTAATTAGGCTGTATCAAGATGTCTTCATACAAGAACGCAAGGTGAATTTTAGACAGTGTGATTGCATGTAAGGTTAACGCAAAGACACAATTGGACACGTGCGAATTGGGGAGAAGAGGTGCCAGAGCTATTGTTATGGCGTGAGCAACAAATACACACTAAACCCAAAGCTTTATGGTTCAAATTCATTAATCAAATGGGTCTCTGGTGGAAGAAAACAGAAAGAACTGGACTTCCTGGTGAGATCCATCAGATTCTGAACACACAGAATCACAGCGAGTGTGTACTTTGCTAGCTAGTCTCCACTAACATTTGTACAGCCGGTACATTGGCTGTTTGGGGAAAATAAATACAGTCTGCAAAAAACTGTCCTACGATCAAGTTCAGGCAGGTAAAGAAAGGACTAAAGACTATAATATCTGGCTCACAAAAAGCTTGTGTACTGAATATATGCATCCTTGAACCCAGCACCCAACACAGGAGCCACCTAGCTTGCTTGCAGTATGAATGTCATGTTAGCAGAGGTACGGGAAACCGATTGATAAAGATTCTGACACGAGAGACAGAGAGTGCCGTACCGAGCACAAGCTGCCTCAAGCAACACTATGGAAAAATGCTGGTGGTTTAACGCCCCCCTCCTCCTCTTTCCTCCACTACCTTGCGGAAACAAGGCCATAAAAACATGCCCACTGTCTGACCCACTTTCCACGAGAGACGTAATCCCCCTCCGCAAACTTCAGCCTGTTTACCAGCCCAGCAGAGAGTAAGCCGGACCGGGCGGAGAACGCCAAGCTCTTCACACGCAGTGGGGGGAACGCTGCTGTGCCGAAGATTACACCCGCGGATCCCCGCTGAGCTAAGAGTCCCTCCCTGATGAAACTACACATCACAGGCACGTGCACGCAAACACTTACCAAAACAGAACTCTCCTATAATGACGAACATGCTCTACACATCCTTACAAGGGACAATTTGCCGCCTGTCATGTGGCTGTCCACTCAGTGGTGATGATATATGTGTAGCCAACTGAAGCAATAACTGTCCAGTGCCTGCTATGCTGGCTGAGAAAGCGGAGTTATCTTGCTGCAAAATCTGTTGTTCTTATAGTGACATAGATGGAGGCACGGAAGATCTACAGGCCATTTCAGCTTGGATTTCTGGTCGCAGCCTGCGGGGAGGCCAGGAGGCGTGCTGCCGCTCAAAAACAAAACTTGTTCCCTTAGCTTGTAAACTAGTTACGTTTTCAACAGCGAAAAATATGAGTGCAGAGGATCTTATGGACGAGGCTACATTTACAGAGGTATTTTGGCTAACTTGGATATTCGGCCATATTTATTCAAGCCATAGTATAGTATAAAATGGATAAAAATGCAATAATAATGCTCCTGAATCATAATAATGCTCCTGAATCAAATCTTAGAAAGTAAACTCTTCTAAAGTTCTAATGTTGAAAGTCATATTTGCTGCACTAGATAAGAAGCACTTTTGTAATTCTATTAAAGTATTTTAAATTCAAAACTTGCTGAGCCTGTACAAGACCACTCAAAACCTTTGGGGTAATTGACACAAAAACCTTAAATGAAATTGGGGTTATGAGGGTTTTTTTTGTTCCTGGACAGCACTGATACAGCTTCCAGCCCAGTCCGAGACTGGGAGGCCTCTCTGTGTCCCCACAGACTGGGTTACTAAGGATACGGGCAGCACTGAGCCTCCATTAAGACATCAGAGCTCTCTCTGCGGTCCGGTCTGACACCGTCGGCTCTGGTTTCCTCCCTGAAATTGAGGCTCTAAACCGTCCTGGAGAAGACACACAAGCGCGCACACACATACACACACACACACACAGGCCTGCAGGCAACACACCCAAAGCAAATGTGCAAACACAAACGTGTATGTGCAACACTCACACTCTCCCCCGTTACACGGCAAACAGTCGGTGTGTCCCAAGCAATTCACACTGGAAGTTATCACCATTTATAGGACTGTGAGAAAGCAGACTGTAAATAGTCTGCACAAAAATAAAATAAAGATTCTTCAGCCTTCTTTATAACAGGGCAGTGCCATTTTAGCAGGTACCAGTGGTGCAACCTGACTCCTTTTGTATGGAGCTCTTTACACCAGATCCAGCTCACTGTTATAGATCTAATATGGACCCAAAGAGCAACAGAGCACTCAACATGCACACGGCTTCTACTTGCTGCACAATGTGTCTATATCTCTGCATTTTCTTCATCCACAGCTTTTTTCCAATTTTCTCCTGCATTTAACTTTCATAATACACACCAAATAGTAAAAAGAAAAAAAAAAATTGGTAAAAAGTTTTTGTATCGTCTCATAAGTCTCACTCTCAATAATCGATGCAATACATTTCAGTATTACAGTAAATGTAGCTCTCCTGCCAGCATTGATGCTTTGCACTCCCTGCTGGTAACTTCAGTTGTCCTAATAGGAATCAGTCTTGTTGGGTTGATTGATTGGCAAAGTCAGTGAAAGACTTGGGTGCAATGGCTACCGCCGTTGGCCAACATTCCAAAAGGTTTCCCGATCAATCATCATATTGACAAGCAGACAATGGAAATAAGGCCCGGGGCATCCTGGTGGAGCAGATGGCGTTACTGCACGTCTCTGTCTTTTAACGTGACATTTTCCAACACGGGGAAGGGGAGTCAGTGAGCTCCCTCTCAGGGGCAAAATGCATCACATCATCGCTCACCAGTGGACTAGTGAACGAGACAGAGAGAGAGGAAGACAGCAAGGACGGTGGAGGGTGGCAGAGGAAAAGAAAGGCACAGAGGCAGAATGGCATGGGAGAGAGAGAGCGAGAGAGAGAGAGAGAGAGAGAGAGAGAGAGAGAGAGAGAGAGAGAAGTCATTAACAGGCAATCAAGCTTCAGTAATGGCAAGAGTCTGTGCATTTGCTCGATACCTTATCAGGCAATGTCCCCTTCCTCACTCAACCCCACCCCGTGACAGGTCAGCATGCAGACTGGAAGTGATGTAAATTAATACCTGCATCTCTGAAGCTGCCACACACACACACACACATTCCCTGGGCACCAGAAGAAGCGTTGTCCTTAAAGAGCTTCTGGCTGCCATTGGGATAAAGACAAGTGTCAAAACAGGTGCATGTGTGTGTGTGTGCGTGTGCGTGTGCAGACACTTGACAAAGATCAGTACTTTGCAGCTGCAGCGCTCACAGTAATAGAAATTGGGTAAAGTCACTTCATGGTCACACAGCGGCTGGCAGGAGACACAGCAGGTGACGGCCAATAATAACAAGGTTAGCGCCGAGTTAGCCCACTAACGTTAGTGCTTAATAAGCGTTGTTGCGCCATTATCGCACACAGTCAGGTGGCTCGGGAACATGTTACTCACTGCGATGTGAGCGGTGACGTCCTCTTGTTGCCGTCGGTGTGGCTGACTGCGCTGCTAGCTTCTGCCACCAGCCGCTGCCTGGCTTTCCCAACTTGCTGCGGCTTGCAAGCAAGCTAGCTAGCTAGCTAGCTAGCTAACGCTCCACCGGCATACAAAAAATAAATAAATAAATAAACGTAAAAAAATAAAGAAAACGTGCTGGCCTACCGGAGAAGAAAAGTAAACCCGTACCGCGTATAAAACATCTTTTTTTTTTTTTTATTAAAATAAAAAAATAAAAAAGAGCCTGTGAGGGTTTGTGCCGTTTGCTCTCCTCCAGCCGCCCCAGAGTTGTGAGCTCCAAACGCCGCTCACCGTCACACGGTGCTGGGGTTTAAACGACAGGCTCTCCGCGGTGCGCCGTCCTTTGTTGTGAGCATCGCGACGTCAACACACGGAGCCGAGCCGCTCTGCAGGTCCTCCGCGAGCTGCGAGCGCACGCCGTGTGGGAGGAGGCCGACGTCGCCGCAGTGCATTCTGGAACTTGGTGTTTTTCCCCGCCGCTCGACTGCAGGTACCGGTATTTCTCACAGCGGATCGTTTGCTTACGGAGAATATGCAATAACCAGTGCTGGGATGTAACTAAGTACAGCTACTCAAGTACTTAACTTAATTACTAGGTAAGTACAAATGTGAGGTACTCGTTACTTCGTACTACATTTCAGAGGCAAATATTGCAGTATCTACTCCACCACAATTAGTTGACAGCTTTAGTTACTTACAAATTAACATTTGTGCATACAAAACATAGCTTATAAAATAGGATGTTTTGTGATCAATTAAACCACCCAACAGCATGTAAAACTCCAGCTCAAACAATTAGTCGATTAATCAATTAGGAAATTATAAATTAACTATAATCTGATAATCGTTTGTGTCATTTCTTGCATTTAATGGTTACAGCTTAGGACATGTGAGGATTTGTTGCTCTTCCTTTTAATTATTTTAATAATTCTAATTTATTTTTAATTATTTTGGGCTTTGGACTGTTGGCTGGACGAAACAAGCATTGTGACGGTGTCTCTCTGGGTAATTTTGATGGCATTTCTCCTTATTGTACATTGTCTAATATCTACATTTGCAAAGTAACTTGTCACTACAGCTGTCAGATAAATGTAAACAAACTGAAAAATACAATCTCCAAATAAATAGTAAAAGTATAGACTAACGTGATAATGTCTCACAAAACATGACTTATTTAAAAGGTCAGAGCCTGAAATGTTAAGGCCACACTACTTGAGTAGATACTTTGATGCAGTCCACCTCCGGGTGAAATCAATGATCACATCTGTCGACCACAAAGTGTTTTCATTTGGCGCGCAGCAGACGGAAACATGAACTCTCCTTGAACACCGGCGGGACCTTCAGCAGCCCCTCTGCTTCATGCTGCCTCCACGTTGAACTTTTAGGTTGTTTCTTTTGAGTCTGTGAGGTTCAGGCTCCACAGACACGTGTGATTTTCTCTTCCCCCGCGTGCTCTTTCATGCTCGCTTTCATTCAAAACACCCGACATACCTCGAGTGCTTAGATTTTCAGCCTTGGGTGGACCCAACTGGAATGAAACAGGGCTTGAAGAGCTGTTTCTGTCTGTGCTGCTGCCACCTCCATCTTTATACTTATCTCTAGAATGCTGCATGCATTCTTCCTGCTGTGATAATGCAGGTGTGTGGGCACTGGTGTTTTCTAGAAATGATCATATGTTTTGTTTTAGAAACCACCTTTGCATTATTCAAGGTACAACATGTTTCATTTTCATCCAAAACATTGCAGTACCTGGACTCCAGCATGCATACGAAATAGACTTATACAGTGTGTGGCTCTGGATGAAACTGCAGCAGGTTTAATTAATGCAAAACATGCAGTTAAAATCTTATTGCAAATTTCAGCAACCCAGCAGTGTATGTGAGGAAGGAAGTCTGAGATAGTTTTCTGGACTGCTTGTGTGACTGTTCTAGTTTTTGCTCTTATTTGGTGTAAATTTGGAGACTATGCATAAACACAACTCAGTCCTCTAAATGTGTTATTTTAGTAAGATACATTCTTTGGAGTTGTTTAATCTGCATTAAGATACGGATTTGAATGACTTAATTCAACTTAATAAAAGGACTCAGCCACATCCAAGTTTTTTGTCAAAATGTCCACTCTCACAGCGTTAGTAAAACCTTAAAAATGTCCTTAATTCACACCAAAAACGAATCACATTTTCTTGACCCATGGCCCAAGTGTTCCACCAAAGTTCATTGAAATCTGTCTTCTAGTTGTTGAAATACCCTTGAGATAGTATAAACAAAACAAAAGAAACTCACCACAAATGACTGGAGCTTCACTCTGTTCAAGTCCAACAGTCAGGCTTGATGCACAGGTGGAACACACAAGCCAAGTATAATAAACCATTTAAACCCATATTTCTATTAAAAATACAGCCCTGTGGGCTGCCTGACAGGCTTATACCATAAAACTCTAACGTCCTTAGTTTGATTATAGCTCGAGACGTTTGTTGCATGTTTCCTGTCTCTCACAATGTTGCTGTCCACTAAAGGACACATGTTTTTAAGATTTACCCCCCAAAAAAGAAATGAAAAAACATGTTATTCTGGCATCACACTGGATATTCAAATGAGTGCATGTTATACAGTGAGTTGAATGTACTGAATGCACAACATATAAGACATACTGCCACAACAGTAGTAACAAGAACACATGCTGTTTTATACATTGTTATATATTCCAAGATGACTATTTTGTAGCTCGGAGCCACAAAGCCACTGAATTAAAAGAAATGATGTATGGTATTTGATTCAATTGGTGAATTAATAAATAAATGGCTGGCCATAAGTGATGCACCTGATAAAGGGACCAATAAAACAAGTAGTAAATATAAAATGAAACCTTAAAAATAAAACAATAAATAGGAAACAAAATTGTTTCAAATGTACAACAGAAGACAAACGTGTCAAATGTCATTGAGAAGTTTCACATCTGTGGGCACGAACGACCTTCTAAATCATATAAAATGACCTTTCTCCTCCAAAGACTTGAATTTGTCCCAGATGTGTGTGTGTGTGTGTGTGTGTATGTGTGTGTGTGTACTTGTTTTGAGTAGGAGACAACTCCTTCGTTGTGAGAATGAGTGGAAAAACCAGGTGAAGCCAAGAACAGATTAAATAGAACTTAACGTCCCTCATGGTAAACACACACACACACACACGTACATATGCACACACAGACAGATTTATACTGCTGAGACACTGTAAAACACACACTTACGTTTGCTAATAAAATACACGCTTGCTGCTGCGCTGAATGCCAGAAGGGAGTAGTGGGCATTTTTTTCAACGAGCTGCAGACAGTGAAAGAAGATTCGGCCTTTAAGCCTTTGCCTTAGGAAACCATGTGTGCCTGTACCTACGCACACACACACACACACACACACACACACACACACACACACACACACACACGTCCATGCACACACCTGCATGCAACATAATCTGTGCACACATTTTTATCTGTGTTTGAACCGCCCTGTTTGCGTTGCTACGGTTACAACACCAACACCTCTCCTGGACGTTCCCAGGGCTGGAAGCAGCAGACACACCTTCCTTTGATGCCACGGGGTGACGGCGCTGCAGCCAGTTGACTTCACTCCTGATGGATGTTTTGACAAGTGCTTCTCTTTCCTAGCACCAATGGGCTGCACTTCTGTGTGAAGCGTCAGGAAATTATGAAAAATCCTGCCCGTGCTTTTTTTTTGTGTGTTCTCTTGAATCCCTGCTTAAGTGCAAACCCATGTTATTCTGTGAGGTTTAGGGCATACTATCTGCTGCAGGTTGATTGGTTTTAACTTGCACATTTACAGTCCTTCTTACAAGCACTTACCTACAAGTAGAGTAAATAAAATGCTATAAGAAGGCATAAAAACAGGAAATAGTAAAATACATAATAAAACGACTAAGAATTTGATTTGATTTAGGCTTAAATTAATTAGAATGGAGGAAATTAAAATACATTTCAAAGAAGCAATATAAAAATGTAACAAAATCCTTTTGTGCTCATTTTCAAAGACCTTAATGGGGTTTTTTCTATGTGTTTAAGTTAAAACCAGGTCTGCTACTGAATATTTTGACAGATATTGAACTGTGACCTCGGGCTTATGAGACAGTTTGCTCAGCAACAAGAACACATGGGGATCAAAATAGCTTGTATTTTCTTTTTTTGAATTCTTATTTTGGCATCAAACTCCTCACTTACAGCCACACAAACAGATCCTTTTTTGTACTGACTTACTTAACATTCCTTAATATGAGGCAAGCGCCCTGAATCCCAGCAAAATCATCTGCTCTCGTCCCATGTGATGCTGACGGTGGACAAAGTGTGTGAGATTGCGCTGAGGGCAGACTGTTCCCAGTGAGCATTTTATCCTTTGTTGTTGTTGTGCGATATGACCAAAACATAGCAACAGCTGGGCTGCGTTCAGCCGCACAAGGGGGAGTCGGGAGGACTGCGCGGTGAAGTCTTTGCTGGTGTGACAGGATTATGTGATAGAAACATGCTGTGCTCATGCGTAGCCAAATATTAAATAACACTACTGTCCCGTGTGTGAGGGGCCGAGCTGTGCGCTGCCATGGTGACAGTAACCATACACAGGATAATGTTTACAGAATGTTTAACACAAAGCAGGCACATGGGGCGACTGGACCAGATTTATCTAGTGTGTGTGTGCGTGTGTGTGTGTGTGTGTGTGTGTGTGTGTGCTGGCATTTCAAGACTGAGCACATTTTTAACTGACAGACTTTGGGATTGTTTTGTGTGTATATGTGTGTGTGTGTGTGTGTGTGTGTGCGTGCGTGCGTGTGCGTGCGTGTCTCATATTGTGAATGGATGTACTGAGTGATTCACACTGCTGCATTTCCCCACTGAAATACCAAATACTATAACTATCATGTAAAGTTGCTGCTGTATACTGCATACTGTACTGCAATATACTCCAGATGCAGTGGTGGAAGAAGTACTAAGATCCTTTGCTTAAGTGAAAGTAGAAATACCAAAGCCTAAAAATAGCCTACTCCAATACAAGTCCAGAATGGTTCCTTTCACACTATTATATTATTATAGCACATTTTATTCTTCTGTTTATATCACTAATGAATACAGTACCTGTAAGAGCATTTTAATGTTGTAGTTCGTCAATAGGGAACCAGTTTTAGATACTTT
>JAVQJV010120300.1:0-28025 GCA_036024995.1 Gadopsis bispinosus | reverse complement strand
TGTTCACATTACAGAGCGAGAGTGCTTTTTATCCCATAACTGTGAACAAATCTATTCCGATGACTTCATGAAGGAGTACATTTTCATTTCAGCACTCAGGAGAGACTGTTAACAGTGATTAAAAAATACCGGTAGGCACAAATCCCATTTATTTGTTTCAGTTGAAGAGACAAGCTGGTACTGGACATGAGATTTAAAGATTGTCTAAGCTTAGTAAAGGAACTGGAAGAAAGTTGAGGGTGTGTCAAAAATGGATATTATTTTTGCCTTTATTGTTCACTTTCTTCAAGCCACAGCCTCTGATAACATACGGTTTTCATACACGTTACTCAACCCCACTGCACTCCAGTCCACCTTTTGCTCCACCAAGAGGAAGTCATAAAAGCCGAAGACAAGTAAAACTTCATAGCAACACTGCTTTTGCTATGCTCGTTGAGCAGGGACAGACTCTGGTGTGCTGTCAGAGTTCAGCGCATAAATAGTAATTCAGTGCTCCAGGCGAGGAGAATACTAGGGACCACTCTACAGGACGACAGCTTCTTAACGGCCTCCACTGAATAAAAAATAGGAAACACAAAGAATACAGAGTTCTAGGAAATGCTGGGCGCATCAGATGCTCTGTTCAATATGTCTGGGATAAGGAGGAAGAAACCTTTGCCAGCCTATTAAACGAGAAAGAGGAATTTAGGCAGTTGCAGATCGAAGACCCTTGAGCCCTGACACCGTAGTCTGCCTGTAATGAGAAAGCAGGTGAGTGTACAGGATTTATGTAGCCCTGTTTATCGATTTAAAATTGAAATACTCTTTATTACCCCATTAAAATATTTCACACTGAATTATAAAGTAGGCTTAACAATAAATACGCAACATAGGTACGGCTCATAGTTATTTAGAAAAAATGAGGGGAGCAGCTCCACAGTCTTCAATACATTACTGACACAGTAATGCCCAAATGCGGTTAGGTTCACACTGATTAAGACCCAGAGAGGGAAACCCAGCAATACGGAATCCACCCGTGCAAACAACTGAAATAAGCAGCATTACGGCAGAGCAGAGAGGCAATATCAGAGATTGCCCTGAGAGAGGGTAATGGAAAAGGACTTGTTCTGTCACAGCCTCTCATGGTGATAGAATGCCACATGCTCCCTTTTGACAGTGTGACATTGAGTTGGCACGAGCCTGATGAATGTATCAGCCATAAGTCAGACAAACCGCTGCCCTTCCTGGAACAGCCCCTTCTAAGATGTTTATGCCGGGGTATCGAGACAGACATTGTGTAATAGGAATGGGACCATTGTCTGAAATAGGTTTATGGAAAGTGGGCAGGCCCAATTCCAGTGGCAGCTATTACTTCAAATGGAATGTTATTATTCTTTGAGGTTAGATGCATTGCTGCATGGAAAATCAGACAGGCATTTGGCTGGGGTGACTTTGCAGCCCCCCTCGAGAGTACGGAGCGCAACTTGCTGGTGCTTGGATGTGGCAGAAGGTGAGGGGAAAGAAAGGAGGGTTGAGAGAATGAGAGAATGAGGGTTGACCTTTCCCCGGGCAGGTGATGACCCATCCCAGACCACCTGGCTTTCTGCCAGGGTCAAGCAATTAATGCTGCCCTCCTTTGATTACTTCAGACAGTCTGGGGATACAGCAGGCCAGCAGATAGTGTCTGGTCTGGGAGCGTCGCACAAGGCAAAGAAGAGACAGCTCTGACGAAGGTTCAGGCTTGGGTCACACTGTTAACATACACAGCCGTTATAAACATCATAAAAAGTAAGCCGCTTTATTTCATTATTTTTTTCATTTGCATAGTAATGCTGCGTAAACACACTTAGTTGTCTCCAGGCCTTGTCACGCCTGCCTACACCTTCACCACCCTGAGCTCATCTGTACAGTTAATCTTACACTTCACAGAGATGAAAAGGGTCTAAAAACTTTTCATGCAGCAGGTGACATGATGACTCGGGCTATAAGTATGTGGCTTCCTTTTAGTCAAGTTACTAAGAGCACACAGGCTTATACTAAGAGAATAGTGAGTTATACACTAAATCATCTTCTATCCAAATTCTAGCCCTTCAGCCTTCACGTAGCGAGTGCCTCCTGTTCTAGCCATCACCCTCCTCTACCATGTAGACCTGACCTCAGTGCCCAGCCTTATCTCGGAAGCCCTGTTGAGTTACAACATGTACCACTCCTACTGTGCTAGCCTTGCTGGCTGTGTCCCACAGAGACAGACGCCCTTGTCAATCAGCACTGTGAAGATCATTCATCAGTGAAGGTAATGGCCAAACAATTACATAATTTAAAGGCTTGCTAGATATAAGGGGGGTAAAACAAAGGCTGTGAGAGATAATCTCATCTGGTAATGATGCACATTGGCCTACAGTTTTAAACAGCTCTCTGCCTGCAGCTCAATAAAATAAAAAGCTCTCTTAGAAAAGGCAAACTGCATGGGGGATTAGCGCTTCAGAACTCAGCACGACTAGAACTGAACCACAGCTTCAGCCTTTAACACAACTTTGAAGAGCATTTACACCCTTTTATGGTCTTTTATATTCCAAATCAATTGGGCATTACTCACCTTTCAGCATGCTGCTGGTTTGTACAAAGACTGTGCCAAAGGTTATTAGCTTATCATTTGGTTTTAAGTAGATTTATGAATGGAATTCCTAGAGAAAAGGAAGTGACTATGAGCACAGGCAAAATGTGTCTGTAATTCTGGCCAAGTTGTAAATTTCATGCAGAAATACAACCTATCAACTTGATGACGTGTGAAATGACATATGCAAACACTAGAACCTCTTTCAGTGCCAACCCTTATGTTTGAATACAACCTTGGGCAAAAAATGTCCTGATCAAGTAATTTATGCTTAGAAATAAAACAGATTGACTTTCAAATGCACCACCGCCTGAAGCCAGGCTTTGAGGCTGATTTGATCCCCCTTTGAGATGGTGAGAGATACGGCCCATTCCCCCTAATCACATGCCAGATACCGTGCAATCACACAGCAACAGCGAAAGTAATCACCGCGGTGGTCTCCACCCCTCCTTCCTTAACCAAGCTTCAACCCTTCAACATCGGTTCCCATGCTCCCCATACAGAAACAGACACACTGTAGCCTGTTGGCCAATTTTCACACTGTAAGCTGTAAGTTTGTTGATGGGCTGGCTGATAATGACCAACTGTGAAAAAGGCTGCCACTGCATGAGTAGTGACCTCACAGGAAGATTGGACATTTTGTTGCTCCGTACTGTAGGTATTGCCTTTCATTATGTTACAGTACATTGCCCCATATGTTCTTCATTCTTCATCTTTATTTTTGAGATATTTCTCTCTGTAAGAATTACAATGCTGGGATTGTATTCCACCTCATATTTTGTAGTTGAGCTGCAACAAACTAACAAGCTTGTTGACTACACATCAACCATCTTTTTCTGGTCACTAAGCTGTACAATAAATGGACTTCTGGTGACTTCGTAATGATGTTGCTTACTGCGTGAATGCAAGGTAAATATCTGTTTATTTACCATAATTAGCCTATTAAGTACTCGCCCTGCAAAATGCCAAAATGTTTTCAGCAGTTTAAAAGCTGAAAATAAAGTTTGTCAGAACAAAATGTAAGTTTTCTATATTCACTTGTTTTATATAACTTCTGTCACTTAAAACTGTGAAAAGCTGAACTTACATACGTTCAGGGAAAAGGGATTTAAAAAGAATTCACTTGCCTGTGACTTAGAGGATTCAGACTTGAGACTGTTTTCAGATGTAATAAAATGCTATTGAAAGTGAGATATAGTTACGTTAACAAACAACTCAGAACATTTTTCTTCTTCTCAATAAGCAGTTAATTACGCTGGCAATGCTAACCAAGGTTATTTGCATGTCCCAGACTTTATGGCTTAATATCAGCACAAGTGAGTGAGAGGACATTGGAGTGGTCATAATGTTTTTCATCCACTATCCGTTTCTGCAGGCCATAGATAGACTACATAATTAATGGCTGATGAGACAACACGGCAGAGGGTTCTTGTGTGTGTGTGTGCGCGTATGTGTTGTCTGAACTTGACGCGGTTTTACTCGGTCATGTGCTGGACGAACGCACACATACACACACACCTCCAAAACACCTCCACAGTAAAGGTCTCCATGCTTCACCCTGGGGTACTGCAGTGTAAAATTGTGTTCAAATAGAGTGAATGAGCCCGTTGGCATTTGATGAGTCTCCTGTCCTCTTCTGAACCAATAGCTTGACTCACTCTTGCTTTATCACGGTGTGCCAGCCTACTGCTATCTGTGCTACACTAAATCAATTAGCATGTCATTAAGATAGCTTGTTCCAGCACAGTAAGCATGGAGGTGGGACTACAGTATCTGCACGAATGGAGAGAGCTGAACTCAGAGGACACCATATCTCAGTGTTCATGCGTTAGAAGTGGGCTGTATTTATTGGTGGGCTCAGTGTACAAGAGCACCTGGATATGGATGGGAGATATCAGTCCCTAACAACTCAACACTGAGGTATTTCTCACAATGAAAAAAGCTGTTTACTAGCAAAAGTATGTGACAAACAAGTACCAGCGATCTATTGCCCATGAAGAGAAATTATGCATACTTGATATTTCTTATGGTGTTTGTTACTTGGTTCTGTAATCTCAATAGCAGCCATAGAGATAACATTCAAAGCTTTATTTTAGCCATCTAGCTTGGTGTCACAAACTGCTTTTCAATTATTTACTTATTTCTGTCAGATAAAAACGTAACCAATCCTATGTAAAGAGTTTTATTTAGTCCTTTATTAATTCTTGTCATTTTAAGTAGGGAAAGAGCATTAAAAGAACATTCAATTCATCCCACTCAGAACAGAAGACTCAAAGTCACCTTTCATCAGAGAATAAGGTGATCATTCACCAGGATTACCAGGAGTAAAGCAACACCTTGGTCTTTGGACAAGATAGAGAGATGATAGGCTTAATCCCCATTCATGCAGAGAGGATTTCTCTCTGAAGGCAAGAGCTCAATCAAAGCATTCAGATAAACATTGGAAATACTGTAGCATTCACTGCTACTGATAAACCTTTCTTTATCTTTGACAGCAGGAGCGCTTAATCAAAACTGCTTTTCCCCACACAGATAACAAAGTGCTAAAAGTTAAACATTTAAGAAATAACTTTCACTAGTGTCCATTCAGGAATTGGATCCATATCATCTTAAATCTATTTAAACACTGAAGCTGGTCGTATTTAACTACACCAACCTGAGGTCAGGGGAATCAAAGAGCACACATCATATTATCCAGAGTGAGCCAGATAATAAAATCCTCAGATCATAAAAGCCATAAAATCCCCATTCTACTGCCTTGGGCCAAATGACTGCCACTAATGTATTAGACTACATGGCATGCATTAGCACTGGTGCCAGAAAAGTAATTCTCAGACAGAGAAAACTAATAAGGCGTTCACACCCTCTCTCTAAAGCCTTTCTATAGCCAAATCTGAATACGTTTGACACAGAGGCCGAAGAGAGAATACAGTTCTTTCAGGTCAAACTGTGCGTTTCCATCCACACGAGATAGTACAGTATGTGGATGCAGAATCGAGTGTTTAGTCATGCTCTCAGCCCCTGATCAGGCCATATCTCCCTGATGCTTCTCAGTCACAGCAAGCGATTCAAAGGGGTTAGGCACTGACTTCAAAAGACTAGTGCTGGCTTTGAACACCATGCCAGTTGCACAAGCCATCAGTGGCACATCAGCATCCTCGAGGCACGCATGGAGCAAATTTGTGCCTCTCTCGGCTGCAGATGCGACATTTGGCAAAGTCGTTTCACTGGATACCAGACAATAAAAACACCATGAAGTGATAATGCAGCAACAGAGAGCTAAACTACTGCGTCGCTTAGTGTTAGCTTGTGTTCCAGTGGCTTTCGGTACTCAAAGTGTTTTCCAACTGAGGGCTTCTTTCATCACTATAAACTGAACATGCTGAGGTTTTTGGTCTATACTCTAATCTAAGATACTGGATTGTAACATTTACGCACATTGTCATTTTAACCAAGATAAAGCAATGACATGTTTGTTATCTTTTTTCATTACTATTTTTATTGAACTTCTTTGACATAACAGAGGAAGGGAAGAGGAATCATAAATATAAATAAATTAAAGGAAGGAGTAAGCTTGTTGTCATCAATACATTTAATAACCAATTTATCTCTAACCATACATTATGTACTGTAAGTCCCTAGAGGTGGAACACTTAGTTTATTAACCAACAGGTTTTTTAATAATAGATGAAATTGTTAAGTGATTTTAAAATCACTCTTTCCTGCTTCTCAAATGTGAATATTTGCTGGGGGGGGGTTTCTTTTATGGTTTCAAACCAAATATCTTTGGGTTTTTGACTGTTGGTCGGATAAAACAAGATATTTGTATAGGTCAACTTTGGCTTTGGTAAATTGTGATGGGAATTTTATTTTTACTGTTTTCTCACATCTTTATGGAACAAAGGATTAATCAAGAAAATAACTGACAGATTACTCGATAATGAAAATAGTCCTCAGTTGCAGCCTTATGGGTCCCACGGTGTTAAAAAGAACATACACCAGATACAAAGATACAATGGTTTCTATAGATCCTCCTACTGGGCAACATCCATCAGCCTGAAAATGTGTCTTTAGGCCTCCTCAGTGCCCATGTAGTGCAAGTACAGGTCCCAGAAGAAAGGTTTGTCCTTCAGAGCTGAAGAAAAATTCTCATGCAGCCATTCATTCAAGGAAGGTGTATAAGTCGCATTGCAACAGAATATGCAGTAAATGTAGCACTTGAAAATTAGGTAACTTATTATTAATGCTCTGTACAGATGTCTTAGCCCCCAGCTGATGAGAGCATTTAAATATTTTCTCTAACTGTGTAAAAACTCAGACCATAAATGTTGTATATGAGGACATGCTGAAACACCAATGGGCTGTTCACATACATCTTTCCAGTCTGCTAAACTGTAGCATTGATGAAAGAAACTTTCTACTGAATATAAAATGTATAAATGGGGCTAATGGAACAGAGGCTAGCTTGAAAAAGGCATGGGACTCTGACTATGTATTCTCTTTGTGTTCTCCGAGGCAATCCATCATCATTTTAACCACCATGTATAGTAGGTGATAAACAAGCACAGGGAGCACATACATATGTGGTTTACCGTCGGCTTACCCGTTAGATAAAGCTGGTCACAATACTCAAAAATGTAATTCACATTTTCTAAAGGTGAACCACACAATATATCCATAATAATGGCAACCATTCATCTTATTGAGCTGAATGACAATGAATGCCTCAATGCTGACATGTTATAGCTCCATCTCCCAAAACCGATATACAATCATACAAAACATACACCATACTGTATTTATTCCTAATAGTCACTTGATACTTGCCACAAATCACTGTTAAGTCTCCAGCCCTGACTTGGGATGGTATTTATTATCAGATGTCTTAAATGACAAATACCATTAAGGTAAACGATCATTCACGGAACAGGAAAAGGGATGTAAACACCTGTTTTGGGAGCGTCATCGGCACAGTGGAGTGCTTAATGCTAAAGCCCAAACCAGAGAGATGTTGAAAGGTGAAATCTCTACACATCAATTTTGTCCTGAGCGGCACAGCGCAGCAGAGCTTATTACTGACTCCCAATCTGTCTCAAGTGTGACTGTGTCAGTAATGCGGGGATGCTGTGCCCTCGCAAAGCTTCATTAAAAAGATTGGCCATCCAGAGCACATCCGTGGCAGCCAAATAAAGTGTCAGACCACATTTTTCATCTGCAGATTAAACCTATGTAAGCCTGAATTAAACCAAATTAGATCTGAAAATGAGAAATAAACCAAAGCCAGATGAATGGAGGGGAGTGTGTGCTGTGAACAGGAGGAACCAGCTTCACTACCATATGGAGAACTGGTTGTGTTGGGTTGTCACTGCCTCTACGTCTGCATCCCCTTATGCATTTTTGAAAAGATTAGAGCCTTCTGGTCTGTTGTTTACTCATATCCACATATTCTATTTTGTTTATTTGTGTGGAGACAGGGAAGCAGAGGCCGACCTCCTTTATTCTTTCATCTATTGTGATCTGAAGGATCATTCCTGCGCTCAAGTCTGTCTAGATTAAAGGATCTGCTCTCCCTGACCACGGTGAGGCTGTTTATTCTTCCACAATGGAAGTCTAGGTGCTTTTAAGAGTGAATTTCATGCTGGCATTGGGGCCCTTTGTGTGCTGGTGAGTTTATCAGGGCTTCAATGTGCTGGCCTGGGAGATAAATTCACTACTAATCAATCATGCAGTGTCCTCTTTTTTTTTTTTATTCTATCCTTTCTCCTGGTCTTGCACGCACACACACGCACAAACACACACTGTATGCACACAAAGTCCTCTGCTATGTGCTTGTGTGCACATTTCAATCAGTGGACAATTACAGTCCAATTGCTGTATATGTGACACAAGCTGACAGATTCACATGTATCTCGACTGGATATTGAGTGTTGGTATTCAACACAGTATTCAGGTTTTTCACTTAAGTAAAAGTAGCAGTAGAAGTAACAGCTTAGAAATACTCTAACAGGTAAAATATCTGCATTCAAAATTCTACTTAAGTAAAAGTACATTAATACATCTTAATTACTTTATACTGCTGGGTAACTTGTGAATTTTCCCCTGGAATCAATAAAGTCTTAACCTATAATAATACATCACATCATTGTCTGAAATGTGGAGCAGATTAAGTATAAAGCAGAAGAAAAGTGGAAATACTCAAGTCAAGTACAAGTACTTCAAAATTGTACTTAACTACAGTACTTGAGTAAATGTACTTAGTTACTTTCCATCACCGTGTATAACACACATGCAGACATCAACAGCTGGACATACACAGACAATGCTATCAAACGACAGTGTGTCTGTGTAGCGGGTTGCGTTGGGGGGCTGCGGCCAGTACTCTGTCACCCCAGTGTGTTGGATCCTCAGCCAGCCCATTGTACTGAAACTCAGCCACAATAGCACAGTATCTTCCCCACAGCAGAGCCCGTATCATGGCCCTGAAATGACTCGTCTCTGCGGACGCCTACAACACAGGCTCCTCTGGGCCGAGTGCACAGAGCTGGAGGTGAGCAAGCGGAGCAATCTAGTCCTTTTGTTTCACGCATGATGAACAGGGATTCCAGCCTTTCATTCTTGCTCTGTCTTTGGAAAACTGTGCGCAATCTGTGATACGAGCTACTGTAGCAATGTTGAACATTTGCGAGCCTTTTGATAGTGTAACATACAATGTCTCAAGACAGCATATGAAGATTGAGAAAATAATTAAGCAACGTATACAACCAACCTGCACAATACTGTACAGCAGATGCAAGGCTTTTATTCGCAATGTCTTTATTGACTGTAAGCTCTATATAAAGACGTGCAGCAAACAGTTGTTCATAATTTTGACACAAAGCCTGAAACAGAATCATGTCAGTTATCAATCAGGTTGACACTGGGTGTGTCAACCGAGTAAATGCTGCAGTGATAAATTGCATTTCTGAATATATCCGACAAAGCAGGGCGCATTCATCTTAATATTTAATGTGCTACAAAACAAAAGACCCCATGCTTCAGGCATTATGAAATTCCGTTAGACATTTATTTGAATTCTGCTTAAATTCTCTATTTCTGTCTGGTAAAAACTACACTGACATAATTACTTAAAAAAAGGTTGTTTTTCTTTTACATAATGTAGGCTTTTAACAAAATCTGTTTGGGGATGAAACAAGAGTAACTAAGCACCAAGCAACGGTGAATGAATTGAAAACTGGACAGCGCATGTTGTTCTGTGGTTCAATTTGAAGACTATCCAGTGTAAGGGAAACACTGCTGTGCTTCTGGGTAAAATGTATCACTTTATTCTCTCTGATCTCGTTAAAAGCTTACTCACTCTTGGACTAGTTAGAGTTGAAGATCCACGGCTTGTGCTCGCGGAGCTTGCCAAACAGTGTGCAGGGAAGCCTCTGTAGATATCTACCCCTCTCCATGAATTGTTATATTTTCCAGTCGACCTCCCCACACCAGAGATAGCTGTCAGTCAGTGCATCACCAAATTGTCTCTTATGTGCGACTGCAGACCCCTGTTTGGCAAGTAGCGGAACAACACAACCACAAAAGTCAGCTTTGCACATTAGCTCACTATTTACAGTCAGCAATAAGCTATATAAAACCTTCTTTACGCCAGGGTGTTGATGGATTCCCCAAGTACATGTTACAGCAATCATCTGGCAGAGAATAAGTGCCGCAAACATAGCACATCAACTGCAGAGTAATCCAGCAGCTCGGAATAATTTGGCTGCCTGTTCACAACATCCATAACACCAGCTGAGGGATGCTGTAGCACATCAAGCTGTGAGCTTTATAAAACACCTCAATCCACAGTGACAGATATAAACACTGCCACCATAAACAGAGATGACCCACGAAGGTTATCATCAGTGGCTGACTCACAAACTGATAAATGCTCTGTATAGCCTTAAACAGACAACTGGACAAAATTCTATCCTCATGAACTTTTAATGAAACTATATCGAGCCTTGTGTAACAAACTCATATTTGCTTGTATTAAAATGAGTCCTATAGCATTAGTTCGCTCGTTACAACAGTTTCACGTGTAGCTTGAGCTGGTTAAATAGTGTCGACACGTTACAAGACAGTCACATGCAAAAGCACAAAAAATGACAGAATTGTAACAGCTTCAGTGTAATTCCTAGACAATCAGTTGTAATCTGATAGAGGTCATATAGAAGTCAGTATAAAGTAGTAGCTTTGTAAACTAGCACAGCAGCGTCTGTTTCTCTCGCTGTCTAGATAATAAGACAGTGATGTTGGCTTCTCTGTGGTAAAGATCTTTACAGCAGCATGGGGCACAATCTTCAGCAAAAGCGGCTTTGAAATTATGACGTCCATGTCCTTTTCAGTTTCCCACATTGGAGATGGATATATTATGTTTCTTTGTGATGGCCATTTCAAATGATGACTATTTTGCCTCTCCCCCTAATAGCTAAAATTGAAGATGATCGTTTGTTTGCCAGATTAAACCTTGTGCTTTTCACTTAAAATGGCTGTGTTTATTTACGCTTCCGACCAAATAAATAGTGGTGGTAGTGTGGATCATGAACATGTGAAAGTGTTTCCAGACTATGTGAGCCTTCAGTCCTTGGAAGACATAATTATAATTGATCTAATACAAAAAACAATTTCAGATTATTTCATCTGATTTGTTTATGTTCTGGGTTTAATAGCTCTCCCCAGCACAGACCAATTAAACAGTCAACAGACCATTTAAGGTCTGATTAGTCTCAGACTGGCTTTTAATTTGATATGCATGCAGACCACAAACGTAATGGTTGATCAAGCAGGGAAGGTGGATAAAATGTCTGTCTGATACAGAGATGCATGAGAATTAGTGTTCTGTGTTTCTGCAGTGGTCCAATCATTTCCACTCACAGCAAATCAACGAAAGCATCAAATAGACAAACAACAAATGGATAGTTGGCTTCAGATTGATAGCTATTTGTTTTGAATATGTATTACCCTGACATGTCCTACCTTATCCGGATTCTCTTCAATCCAGCTCTTTACTGTGTTCAGAGCGATGTCAGCTGCAGGCTCATTGGGAAAGCCTAAAAGAGAGAAAAACAGTGTCATTACCAGTTGTATACAACATACAGATTCAAGAGGGAGACAAAAACAGACAGAGGAACAGACAGACAAACTGATATCTCCACAGGTAACAGCATTTCTCCTAAATCAATGGAAAGCTGCACAAGCTGCCTGTCTCTGGTAGATGAGACCAGCTGTCTGATAAACTGCTGCAGATGTGTGTTGCCAGATAAAGTGATGGGAAAGCACATACTCATACAGACATATTTCAGGAGTACAAAGTATAGGTACAAACTCTATATATGCAGACTGTATACAGTACAGTACAGTATATACACACATACACACACACACATACATAATCAAAGGCTCACTCATTGCCACCTCAAACAGGATTGTTTTGTCTTTATGGGAAAATTCCATTCATGTTTGCCAGAACAAACATGAAGGAAAGCTAGTGAGAAAGAAGTACTAAGAAGCAACATGGATAACTACTGTATTGATTGTGCCTGCTCAGGAACCCCAACACTGAGTTAACACAACGTATCAATTGCAAACACAGAGATTACGATTTGATTAAATTTTAATAAGGCCAGCTAAGGGAAGACTCTGCTGGATGCTGATCTCAAGATCATTTGCTGCCACTGTTGAGAACTTCCCCAGACACAACACTTAGAGTGAGCTATTGACAATAAAAGCCCTTGGGCCATCCTTGCTACAGCTGAAGAGTATATATGCCATTACTAAAAGTGCTGACAATCTGATACTCTGTCACAGAGTAGTGTTTCAGTTGTCTTCATTTCAAAGTAATTATATCTGAGTTTGGACTTACTCTCAAGCATTTACCCTCCGAATCTTAGTTTGAAGTTGCCTTGCAAGTTCAACCCATAGACTCTATATAAAGTTGGATGATATGACAGTTCGATGAAAAGTGAAGCCAAAACATCTCCATCCTGCCTGTGGCTGCCTGCAGAATACGTCAAACCCTGCCCCCTCCATGGATTAATTCTTGTACAGTGGAAGGAAGTGGAGCCACGTCATCCATCTTTATAGTCTATAGTACAACCGTAACAATGTCTGCCCTATGCAAAGTTAAGACCAGACACCAACAAACATGACTCATTTCTTCAGTCCCGAGTGACCCAGCTCAGGATTAAAACTAGACACTTTCCCATATTATAACCCCTCACCTCCATAAAGGACCACAGGTTGCAGCAGGCATGGTCTTCTTCTAACGACAGAGGTCAAGACCTCAATTTCAACCCACATCAACTGATACAAGGGCCGTGACACAGCTGTAACCTGTTGTCAAATATTTTTTATGTTCCTGGGTCATTGCCGTAACTATAACATTATATGACCTATGAAACAGGCTTACAAGTACTGCAACGACCTGTACCCTTTAAGTCCGACGTAAATAAAAATGAAAAGCCACAAAGATCTAGCCTTACATTTCCTGAATTCTCTCACTCTGACCACCTGCTGTCAACGCCTCTCAATATCTATTCTGTAAATGCTCTAAATCAACTGCCTTGACAGCAAAGATATACTGTATGGAGCATCACCCCCACCACTCTTACCTATCTGACTACTGTTGATGTCTCTCTCTTTCTTTCTGTTTTTCTTCTCCTCCCCTTTCTCAGTCTGACAGGAGTGGCTGAGTTACACTGAGGCGAGGAGAGTGGTGCCGAGCCCTAGCTGAGCTCCTGTTCAAGCCCTGGGTGGAGCAAGATGTGAGCTGCATAGCAGCCAGCAGTGACAGCAAGTCGGCTCTGTTAGGCAGTGTCTGCAGACAGTACATGGCCCGTTCACGGCTCCTGCCCTTCAGAAGCTGCCCCCAGAGCTGTGTGCTCACAACCTAATCCAGCATGCCAAATCAGTTTGCAGGTCACCTGACGCCTTTTGTCTCCCAAACACACTTAACCTTTTCAGTGATATCGCTTTGTGATGTTTCCTTTTTCCAACACTCCCAACTCACACATCAAGTAATGCAGGCAAACAGATGTGCGGAAGATGGGAAAGCTGAGAAAAATAGATCCATGGAGATAGGACCAGCTGTTTAGGAAGAGCACGCACAACGGGAGAGGTGACAGCAAAGTCAGCACATAAACAAATTAAATGAATTAGTAAATTATTATAAGCAGTTAGAATCGACCTTTGCGCTCTTACTATGTCACGTTAAAAGAGATGAAGAGAGGCACCTTTAGTTTCAAGCTAAAAACAGGTCTTTATCATAATAATATGACATTCTGGTCGTTCTGCTCAATGGGTGGATGGCATTGAGTACATTTAATCTATTCAGTGTGGAGTTTCTACAAATGCTCTATTGATTTGAGAACTACGCCTATTAATCATAACAGAGCTGAGGAGGGGAGGCAAGACAGTGGTGAAAAGATGTGACCTATAGAACCAGTGAAAAAACATAAGAGGAAAGTGGAATGATAGATAGAAACAACCGTTGGAGAAGAGATGACAGGAGAGTTAGATGGGAGGCTGCAAAAAAGGGGTCAATGCGGCTGGGGGCAGCATGCTCGAGAACAACATCAACGGCCCAGGGTCAACAGATGCAGTTCTTGTGTATCAGCAGCGATCTGTCATCACTTGTCTCCTTCACAGTATCCACTACCTTTCCTCACCTCTCTTTGTCTCTCTCTCCCTGTAAGCTTGGCCAAGTATGTTTATTTGCTGAATAACAGATACAATAAAATATCCTCAATCATCACTTCCTTCACCTCTCTTGGCCCCACACAGGCATCACAGCAGTGTTGGAAGTACAGTTTAGGGTTTCTTTTTACAGGTGTTCAGAAAAAAATCACGTTCAGAAAAGAATGGAGTGAGTGAGTGAACATTTTTACATGCTCCACACAAAATGAAAAAATTCAGTGTTTTACTTCTACTCTTTCTCTACTCAACACCGCCTTCTCATTTGCTCCATTTGCTGTGTGGAAGGTTCAGTGAAAGCTAATCTTTCAGCAGGTGAAGAGATGGCGTCAGGCACAGTGATGGTGGGCCCTCCAGGGTCCCTGTGCTGCTTGGCTCGGCTCGTCTCTCCTATGCTGGGAATATGGCCGGCTCAGGGAGATTTGTCTTAGTGAGGCGCACTGATGGGATATGTGCAGCACAGAGCCGCTGATGAGGACTCAGGTGGTGCAGTGTTATTTCTGCTGAAGGCTCCTCTACTTCATCACCAGGCAGAGCACAGCATCCAGACAAAGAGGGGGAGAGAGACGATGGCACGTGCCATGTGAACAAAGACTTTCGGTGGCACAGCGCTCCTATATAACATCTGCATAGTACATCCAGTGATGTTGATGACAATGGTAGTTCAGTGATGACAACAAATTTGGACTTTTGACCAGGGAGAATTAAGTTAGATAATCACTGAATCTGACCTGAGAAGACTGGAAGGCAGGTCTTTTCAGTTAGTGCTTTTCTAATCATTTCATCATTTAGACAAATGTTAAGCAATAATTAAAAAGCATGATCAAATTATATAAGAAACATGACAGTCTAATTTCCTTTTAAATGAAAGGTACAATTTCATCCATGTCTCCACATCAGCCCAGTGTGCCCAAAGGGAAGATTCATTTTAAAACAGAATTCACATATTTTATTCTTATGATCTTGGGCATGCAGGAGCTTGGTTATATGAAGCAAAAGAAAGCCCACTCTAATCTCTGATGCAACCAAAAGACAGAGTTTCTGGCCCCTCTTTTAGGCATATGTAAAGCACCTTTATGAACACTTGTAGAGGACCCTGGGTGACTTTTAAGGAATATGGTTTCATGTATTTCATATAAAACTAGAAACCAGAGGCGAGTCACAACTATTCAATTCCTAATGAAACAGCTCTCCGTTTACATCACAGACAACTCTGGTCTTGACTCCGAAAGTTTGAGAGAAAAGTTCCTGTTTAAAAATATCCACTGAACTGGAACGTAGTATATAAAAACAATATAAATGTGCACTCTGCCTTAGTGGGAATTTTTGCTTTAAGAACAAGCAAGCCCATTGCTCTCTCTCTTTTGCCAACATGGCAACTCTTTCATATTCTAAATTTACAGAGTTAACTTTCACAACAAACATGTGTAGCTAAGGTGTTTTTCTCTGGTGAAAAGGAGTGAGAAGTAGCTGCATCGCCTGATAAAGCCAGTGGAGGTAAGTCAACAAGTTGAATAAATGTCTGCTCTATGATACATTCCCGTTTTTTGTTTGCAAATATATGGGTAGGCGGTAGGCACATACTGCAGACCACACCACTTTTGTTTTTCCTGAGTGAGCTTATATTGTAACGAAGATACCACAACTTGCTGTTATTTTTGGGCTTTATAATTTCCAGTGCTGTCTTTTTGGAGTAAGGGTATGTGGCCTAAGTTTGATAAGCATATGCTGATGTGACTGTATTGTTGAAAAAGACAAAGTACAGCATCCAACTCTGCTTCCCCTCAGTGGTAGTTGGTCAAGTTCACGTCTGAATACTCGTCATTCATTTTGATGAGCTGTCTACCTTGAAGCAGCATATAGCCTGAGGCTGTGGTATCTGGCACTCGTAAATTCACCACAGGTGTTGAAATAGCAAATGGTAAACATAGGAAGTCTGCTATAGAAAAAAACATAAATGTCAATGTTTATCCGTTTATGGTCTTTAACAAATATTTAGCCTCTAAATCTTTTTTTACGTTCTGCTTTTTTACAATTGTTGCTTAGAAACATCAAATGTTTCGTATGTAGTGTTTTCCTTCTGAATGAAATGTTGATAGGGCACAGCTACATTGACTGCTGCCTCTAAAGATCCTTTATGATAAAAATCCAGCCAGGGTGGAATCATTTAAGCGCAACATAATACAAAGTAGATTAGTTGATTGTGGTTTGGGCAGCAGGAGGAAATCATTAAGTCCAGCACAGTTGAGGGCTGCTCTAGTTGATGGCAGCAGTCCTGTGTGTTCATCTGGAAACAGGGGGGTGGGGGGTGGAGAGAGGGTTGTTACCCCATCAGGGCCCAGAGGAGAGGTGAGGTGACCCGGGGTGGAGGACAGAGTAGCGCCGCAGGACTCTAGACGCCAAAGCGTGGGTGTCAAATGGCCTGGAGCTCCTCTCTACACCAACACTAGGACACGGCAGGGCTGTGACCATGACCGACTTTGCAGTCCACAGAAGGAGACAGAGACAAAGAGGGATGGGAGGGTGCTATGAGAGGAAGACAGGCAGAAAAAGAGGTAGGAAGAAAAAGAGCAGCCTCCGTGGCACAACAGATGATGACCTTCCTTGGAAACATTCCATACAGGTGATGCCATGGTTTGTCCTACATGCTAAAATTAACACCTGACATTTCACTTTTTAAAAACATTCTGAAGAGTGTATGATATGCAAAAGTTTAATGCTCAACCAAGTTTCTCAAAGACTTAAATCTATTGTCCTGTGGGTGGCAAGTATTTTTACATTTGTCTTATCATCCATGAAAATGGCAGAGCTGGGCTACTGTTGAGTACAATGCACACTGTGTGACTCAGTTAAATGGGCTACGAAGCTCCTGTTCCCTCTGAGCACACACTCTGCTATCCACTGATACAGCACGCTGCTCCTATGTACCTTGAAATTCCCAACCCAGCTGGGTTAAGCTCCCTGTAGTAAACCCTAGGTTTTAAGAGAAGGGGGGGACTTTCCCAGGCCATCTCTGGCAAGCTAGCAGCAAGCCATCACTGCCGAGAGATAAGGTGCCATGAATGTCTCCAACCTTCCTAATCCCAGACAGGGATGAAGAGAGCAAGAGCATGATGCTGCTGAAGGAAGAAATTCTTAGCAGGTTGACACCTTTGATCTGGACAGTACTGTAGAATGGCAGCATGGACATACCAGTAGAGCTTGGGTGGATTACATCAACCTATCTCCCACAGCCACCAGTCAGTGCTAAAACCCCTCTGTCAACAATCCTCAGATCAGTCACAGAGACAGATGAGCTAAAGGTGGAGGCTGAGCAGTAAACAGAGAGATATCTGTCCTAAGAAGAGCAGCGGCATTGCTGTGTTGAGGGCCACTGATTGTTCGATAGGGTTATAAATGCATGTGTGCGATGGCATCTGTCAGGTTAGTAGTAGACTTAATGTTCATGTCCTTGCTTTCGCATTGTGCCAGCGAGCCCTCTGCTCCATGCGAAGATTGATCTTAGCAGACGCCTCCTAAACTGTACAGCTCATTACAAGAATGTTGAAAATGCTCTTTCAGCGCCAGCTAAGATGTGATCTCCACAAGGCTAAATTGTTCACAATGCATCTTGAAATGGGATTTTTATGTATGTGGCTTTGCTTGAGCAAGTATTTCCGCCTGTGTGTCCATGTGTAAGAAAAATGTGTGAGGGAGAAATAGGACTACAAGAGAATGCATGGCAGGGAAGACAGGAGAGAAAGGGATACAAGAAGAGAAAATGACCTCTCTAAGTTTAGGTAGTTGGACTCTTGGCACTGATCTTGTGAGACATTGAGAGGTGTCTCCTCCATGGAAGGAATAATCCATTTAAACCCAGGTCACATGGCTGTGATTGATGCGCAAACAGGAGCAGCACTTAATAACCTCTATCATGCTGGGTGACCTCGTGGCCCACGGTGGGTACCAGTTTGTTTATGGGTGGTGCCTCCGACACACTATCCGTGCAGAAATTCTGTTGCGGCTAATGGGCCGGACTGAGGGATTGGACTGTCAGCGCAGTGTGAGCCCTCATTTTTCTTCCCAAGCGTCTAAGGTACCCCCTGCGCACCCCCGCTACACACAACCTCCCTGTTCTGCCATCATCTGTCAATGGTGACTGAGTCTCCTGGAATATGGAGGTGTGAGAGAGAGCGTCAATTAGCATTAGCTTTCCTGACAAATCTGATTTTCCCAGCAGAAAGGCCTTGGATAACTTGTTCCTGATTGATGTTGGGGGCACAGGATTTGTTTTACCACACTTCAAGTGTGAAAATGGGTCAAGCATGTGTGCATAAGTATAGTAACCTGGGTGCATGGCCGTGTACACGTATAAAACCATGGATACATCTATATGAATTCTACAGAGATACACAGATAAAGGCACACTGAAAGACAGAGAGGAAGAGAGAGATGGGGAGGTTGTGCCTTTCACACTAAAAAGCTTTTGTTTACATTGCTGAAATGGAAGTTGACCTTAAAGGTTATCTAAAATGTACAGAAAATGTCAAAATGCCTGACAAGACAGGGCCTCTTTCAGAACATGGCAGTACTCAGGGGACACAGGGAGGAGTCATAGAGAATAGAGAATAAAATCGCAGTACTGAACTATACTGTAGTTCCTTTGAAAGACCCTCCTCTATTTGCCCTCTGCTGCGTGAAGATCTTCAGTCTTAATCAGCTGTATTGTTCTGTGGCGATGTGGCTCTGCACGGCCGACCCCTTTGACACGAGGGGCTTCTTGTAGAGTGCAATGACGGGCTCCTAATGGCAATGCATTGCACGGCACCACAGTAAACAGCAATAAGCAGTGCTCCCATCAGCAGTATGCAGTACAAACTGTCACCCTCCCATCCTGCAAGCATTTGGCCTGCGTTTTGTGTCACTACAATAGAGCTGTTGTACGGCAAAATGCCACATATCCATTTTGAAAATAGACCAGCAATTATCCATTCCTTTAACATTCACTTTATTTATTTTAATCCAACCTGCAAAAGTGTTTTCATGGACAACAAATTTACACTTATGTTTTAAAAGCAATACTTTTTTTGGAATGTTGTTCTGACAAACATTTGCGTTTATTTACTCAAATCACTTTAGGATTTTACTATTTTTAAGTCACTAATGAGGAAGACCCTAGCCAGTAAGGGTTACTGAGGATTTGTGGTGTTTTTTCAGGCACCAACGTGTTACTAACATGTTCTCATCATTGCTATGGAGCCACACCAAGGATGCTGGCAAAATAACACAGAAGTGCTATTGCAACATAATGCACGTTCACATTAATGCAGAATGTGCTGTAGGAATTTCCTATGCAAAACAGGAACATATGATGAGAGAGAGAGAGAGAATGAAAAAGAAATTACTTTTTCTTTAGCCCTTCTTATCATTAACACATCAGTAATAGCCATTTTGAGACGCGTGCATAGACAGCTGGCTGAAAACAGACAATGTGTAGTGAGATGGTGAGAGGAAATGATCAGGAGTTGTTGTGTAGTTAACTGTGTGAATTAGAGAAGTGATGGGTGGAAAATGTTCAATATCCCAAGAGGGAAGGATTCTATCCAGCACAGAGTATAATTATAACGTAGTGATTTATAAGCATAAAGGCTCTCTTTAGTATACACACACTGAGCTTCACTAACAACTGTATGCTATGCTGCATATCAGGATGCCTGACCACTTGGACTATCTCGTACCCACACAAATACATGGGAGTTGAAATGTGGCGACTGGGTAATTACGCACAGACCTGCATCTGTATGGTTTTCAATCGCTGTGGAATAAAAGGACAGCTTTTTGAACTCCTAACAATTGCACCTTAATTAGCTATTCAATTTTTTTTATCCAGTGAGCTACACCTCCAATTGCAATTAAATCAGATCAGTTCCCTGGATTCTAATAATTTTGTAGATGATTTTTTGCCCCAGAAACTAGTGAGGAAAGAAACCACAGTTTGTCAGGCTCTATAATCAGCAGATAGTCATAATACAGGGTTGATAATTATGTTATATTATAATCCCGCCCCCAGCCCCTGACGTAAGCGGTACTTGGTTCTAGCCCAGCAAAGAGTAGGTGCCACTCTGGAACCAGTTTTCCTAGCCTGGAGCCGGTTCTTTTGCTGTCGAAACACAAAGAACTGCTTCCAAATTAAGCACCAGCTCCAAACTAGCACTCAAACTGACTTGGTGGAAAAGGGGTAACAGAGGCAAAGCTGCATACTAGTTGTGTGATACGTCTAAAAGATCAAATAAAAACCAATAATGGTTGATGCTTCGCTTGCATTTTGCAATTCAGCTGCAAATGTCTGCATATAGTTAACCAGCCCAACATCAGGTCTTCATTAGCAGCAGTGCAGTCAAATAACTCAACTGTGGCTGTGCTCATTTACACCATCAGTGTTAGAAAGTACCCCGCTAAACTGAAAACATGCGGTGATGCACAGATTTGCAGCATTGATGTTAATTTACAGCAGGTGTAGCAAATTAACAACCAGTTCTATTTCTTAAACCATTGGCAACTTTGTTTAGAACAAAACCTCAACCCAATTACACAAGTGTAGGATATCACAACTCATTGTATCTGACATAACCATGTAGAAGTATGAGTACAGAATAATATAGCTTAGAAACACACAAATACAAATTACATGAATTGCCACCTTTTGGAACAGCTTCAGTCCTCCTTGGTTTCCTGACCGGACATGTTTTTACAGGTATGTTACATCATTCTTTCTGAAGGAAATCCTTCAACTCTTTCTGTGATGATGGAGATGTAAACCCATAAAGTATTAATGTTTAGTTTTGGTCACTGGAGAGGCCATTGACTGGGTAGGAGTTCACTTTAGAAACTGCTTTTGAATTTGTATTGCACTGGGCCCGGGAGCATTATCTTCCTTGTACATGGGACCATCTTCTGGAAACAGTGTTGGTCTTGTATAATGGTCTTAAATTCCTTGGCCATTATATGTATGATCATAGAGTGTGATCAGAGCACCTAACAACTCTCAAGAGATGTCTGTCCGAACAATTACAGTTCACTGAATATGTTTAACAGTTACTGGCTCATACTTGCCTTTATTTAAAACAATTGCAAATGCACTGTGGAGCACAAACTAGGCATCTTGGTCATTTGAAATTATTCATAGGTTTACCAGAGCTGATGGCTGCTTTTATAGAACCCCATTGCTGCTGACTTAGTGTCAGCAAATGAAAATAAGTGTGTTAAATAATCCTTACATATTTGAATTATTAGAGCCTCTGTGTAAATTACATATACAATATGCCAGAACGGTGAGAAAATAATTATTTCTCCTCAGCAGAGGTATTGTAATATATTCTATAAACTTCAGTAGTTTCCCTGTATCTAACATACAGTATTAACTTATAAACTTTAAAGCCTGTTTATCTCAACAAGTTTGGCATGTTTTCAATGTGACTTTGTTTCAGTCTAATGAGCACACTAGCTCTTTGCCAGCGATGCCTTGCTGTATATCAGGCCTGGTCCCACAAGGGAGCAAAGCATTATTCAGGGTCTACATTTTGTCCACCTTTTATTAGGTTGTGTCTTTGTGCAACATGGTGTACGGTGAACCTGTTGGCATCTTTCAACATAGACACTGTATTCTTCTTCAAAGACAAAGCCTTTACAGTTGTTTGTTTGTGTACCCTCTCCCGTTCATGCAGATTTTTGGATATACAACCACTGAAATAATGTTTGCAACACAAGGCAGGTACACAGTGTTAATTTGTGCAGATTGTTATAATATATGTATAGTAAAATATAAATGTACAGCATGTAAAGCAAAAAAATATATAAGGTAAAAGTCAATTAAAGATAAGAGAGCTTAAGCTTACCATAGATGCCTGTGGATATACATGGAAAGGCCTGTGCAGAAAAAGACAGAGAAATAAAAGTCAAAACATGAAAAACAACAGTAACTTTTAGCAATCTCATTAAGGACTAAATAAACTACAACAGAGGCAAAATCTCTTCCTCCAATAAGCTTTTAAGTTATTTAGTTTCCTTTCACAGTAAAAACACACTCAAATTATTTCTATTTAACTAGCTACGTTAAAAACTGCAGCAGAGGAATTAAAATCTACATCTTAAAGTAAACATTGCAAGATTACATACATCTGCATTAAACTGCAGCCATTGTTTACCTTTGTATGTATATTGTTTACCTCTACTGCCTCTCTTGTTTATTCCCAAAAGGAGCAATTTACAGGACCATTTGCCCAAATCCCTGCAACGCTAATGCAGAACTGCATTGTAAACTATACTCCAGCTCCCTCCCATGCAAACACACACACACAAAGTGCTTTTCTGTCCTGACTTCCAAAAACAGCCACGTTACATTTATTCTGGAATTGCACACCACTATTCACACGCACTAGATGGATCATCACAATCACACTGCTGTGTTAAAGAGGCTGTTGGAAAAAATTCTATCACGTACTGTTGCTTAAATTTTATGAATTTCAGATAGCTATAAGCCTAGATAATTCTGTGTAAAGTTGATGCAAACTATCAACAGTGACTCAGCTGTGCCTCAATATCAACAAGGACATCACAGCAGGAGGCCTTTCAGTGTATTTGATTCAAATGATGAGAAAACTAAAGTCATATTCACAAAGTCATTGTTGCCACATTTGAATCAATAACAGGAATCAATAATATCCTGCCAACCACTAAAGTGTAGGGACGGAGACACAAAACAAAACAGACATGCACAGAATCAGAATGAATACTATAAACATAAATATTTTTAAGAGCAAAAACCTACATGTATTTATGGCTGTCTTTTCCAAAAAGATTATAAAAAGTAACCACCTTGTAATAGTTCTTGCTTTGTAGCACTTTGCAGCAGACATATTATTCAAGCATGGCTTTACAGCTGAAAATAGTTTCATTATTCTTTACTTCTGTGAGCAAATATATTATGATACATAGGCCTCGCTGTAAGCTTCCCTATTTCACATTCATCTTTTTAAGTATATTAATAAACAGTAAAGAGAAAGGATTTTTTCAAAGGTCCCATTTGTCCTCAAAAGCAGCTGAATACGTGCTTTAGTCCCTGCATTCATCAAAAGGCGTGGCCACAACATTAATACAATAAGATGACAAATGAAAAGAAAAACAAAAAAGGAAAACATTTCCACTAGCAGCTCACAACCAGATGAATATAGAACAACAAAACTACAGACATTCATCAAAGAATAATACCCACATGTCAAATTCTCCCAGTGCCAAAGTTAAGCCCAACAGTTTGTTTTGCCACACTGACCCTGTCAAGTTGTATTTAGCAACATGCTGTTGCTAGCAGCCGTGCCAAGAGCACTTCATTTTAGAGCTAAAAACACAATAATTAGATCTGAAAGAGAAAGATTGCAAATACCTGTCTCCTCATATGATGACTATACAAACAAGTAGTCAAGGCTCTTAGCTTGTGAGTCTTTTCAACTGAGAGAATAAATAAACATAATTTACAATCACAAATGAAGAAGGCAAATCATTGATTAAAAAGACTGATAAATATGTAGAGCTTTTACATGAAAGCATCACAAGGCATGACACCCGCTTTGAAATGCAATGGTCCATTTGCCCTTGCTTGAAGCAAAAAGGAATGAGTCTTTGTTTGTGTTCTTATTTACTAGTTTTCAGGTTCCACCTGTCAAGGTGAATCTTTCTTCTGTGGGGTGATTTAAATCTTTTACCAAAGCGTTGACCTTTCCAGATGACTGTCTAGGTCTGACACAAACTATAGATGATGAAGCGTGGCAAAGCATGGCCATTTTTAGTCCTGTGCCGAGCTCTGCCCATGGCACATACAGAGGCATATTGAGATTAAGAACGCAAAATGGTCAAAAATCCAAAAACAGACCAACGGTATAAGAAAGAAATAACATCAAAGGATGTCTAAACAACTGCACAAGTGAAATTCAGTGCTTCATATAGGTGTAAATATAATCCATGGACTCATTGGCAGCATCTTGGAATTTAGACCAGTGAAACTCTCATTTCTTTTAGCTACTCTCTAAATGATGCCAGTTTTACATTTGGCAATTCAATACAAACAGGAAGCAAGATTTGCTTCAGCAGGAGGGATCTATTTGAAGCTCTGTAATAATAAGGAGAAAGTAAAATTAATTTAATCTAGATGAGCATTATTTCCTGTCAATGCCTCCAGGTAGTCTTGGCTGCCAAACTGATCCCGAGCCAGAAGACTCGTTATTCTCTCTCAGCTGAAAGGCAGCTATGTCAGTCTCTTCAACTTGAACTTCTGCTCTGATGGCTATTAAACCTTAACACATCACAGGCTGGGGCAATGACATACCATCAGCATAATCAATTCAAATCATTTTATTAGTTCCCTGGCTGATCCATTAAAGGGTATCGATCTTTGTTGTGTGAAAATGCTTTGGGGAATCACTTAAATGGGACGCTGTAAGGATCTGACACCTTTGTGGCACATGCAGATGTCACTTGTTTAAAGGACAGTCATTGCAAAAAGTGAAGAGAAGTATATAACCAATAAAACTGGAAAGCCTGGAGAGCATTTTGGCAAACAGGTCTGCTTTTCATCCATAAACCTGCCTCACAGCAAGCAATACATCATACTAGGGTGCGAAAAATTAATAAATCTTACAATAATCAATATCTGTAAATACCTAAATAATATCACTCAGAAGTTTTGTTGAAATCATTACAAGCTTTAGCTGCTAAATACAACTTTTCAAATGTAAAGGTGAGCAAGGGGAAAACATCAGTATCTGCTTACTGCAGTAGTGCCCACTTTAGTACTGCATTTATTCAAATGCAGAGTAGATGAGTGGTGGCGGTCAGTCCTAATGGAACTCGTCATTATCAAAAGGAGCGTCGGCACTTTGAGAGACAGAAAACAAATTGCCAGATTGCCAGTGTCCTATAATTTGTTAGAACAGCATGTAAGCCAAGAATACTACAAGTGAATGCAATAAACAGCTACAGTAGATTTCAGAGGCAGCTACAGCAGGGAACACTGCAAGTGCTGCACAGCATAGTCTATTTTTCATTTTTTTTCCCATCAACACTGGGCCACCGTAGAAGCTATTTTGATAGTTGTTAGCGTATATACATGCACATCTACTTGCACTGTACAAGGTCCGGTGTTAATTAGGACAGTCAGCGGTATATAAACAGTCATGACCTATGATTCCTGGTTTAGGTTATTATTTCTATCTCTGGCTGCTCATTAGAAGTGAGTCAGCATGTTCGCCTGCATCCCAGCATGAGGCAGTGCCCGACATGTTGGCTTGTTGCTGATTTTCTTTGTTAAGGTAGTGTTCAGAAAGTGGTCACCAGGGAAATTATTTGGTTGCTGGGGCTCCTCCCTAATCTATCACGTCACTTTAAAGTGGAGCACCTTTCCTCTCAGCATCTCTGCACACATATTCAGCTCACAGTATATTAAGTACAGCACAGAGTGGCTACAGTGATTATTGCTGGAAACACTATACAGTATTACAGTAATGGTAATTAGAATTCACATGCATTTACTGTAATATTTACAAACAGATTTTAATTGACACAACCACAGCTTATTAAAACAGTGATTCATTAACTTTAAAATGTGACTAGAGTTTTGAAAGGCCGTGCTCATAAAACTAAGTCACTGTTATTCCACTGAGAGCACGGTAGCCTGCAGCTTTCAGTCATTTGTTAAGCAGCAGGAAATGACAGAGTAAAGATGGCTCAACCTGTGGCTAAATGTGGTTGCCCTGCTGTAGCTGTCACCTTCCCACGCTGCAGGTACTGCAGAGTAGGCTTGAGCAGACAGGGAAAGGTAAGAAAATCATGCATGGGCACAGTGACTGCAGGATCCTGCCAGGGGAGCGCCTCGTCTCGGCTGGCTGAGTAAATAGCACTGGACCCAGGGTGCTGCCCCTGTAGCTTGAAGCCTCCTAGCTTGTTTGCAGATGGAAGCTATGCTTATAAATCACAGCAGAAAGGGAGACCTTGTGCAAATGCGACTACAAGTATGTTATTATTCACCACTGTTTCCACAGTGTGGGCTTACATCAAAGTATCAGAACATGAATTCAAGAGAATCCTCTTTGTTGATTGCTGTAATTCTTTAAGCATGTAGGTCATGCCTGGTTTCTCTGTCTGAATCAGCTACCTGCTGCTGCTGGGAAGAGCATGTCACGCTTACAGATCAGGATATTCAAATATGACACATTAACACCCTTTTATTCTGCATAATACCACACTCCATATTCTAATGTGAGAGCTGATTGTTTGAGTGTCATTATGCTAAATGGAGGATGGAGAAATGCAGAGGGTAAGAAACCTGGAACCTAATGGCCCGAGTCCCACCACCCATTTTTATATCTGCCGTGTAACTATTATCACAATAATATCCGAGTCCATTAAGGACTCAGCATCACTGGCTGTGTTTACATGCAGGGGAGTAACTTACTGGCCATGATCCTCTGGAAAACATCTTATTAAGTATAAGCTGTGTGCATGCATCTAAACTATCTTGTGATGAAGAATCTGTGTTGTTATGAATAAACCAGAACAGAACATTCCTGCCCTCCTCTAGGGTCTGTACGAAAATGTGCCGCCAAAGTAAATCCCTTCCCTAAGCAGTAGTAGGTAACGTCTGATACAGGGAAAAGAAATGACAATCCAGAATACAGAAAATTTGTAAATAGTGCTTACCACAGTGGTTTTGTTGACAACATGTATCTATCGTGCTGTGCGAGTGTGAGTCTGTATCAGCAATGAAAACAAACAGTGAAAGGGGTAAGATGCTCCCACCTCTCAGTAATATATCTAATATTCAAATATGCCAGCCATCTTAACTTGGTCTTTTATAACCACAGTGTGAGGGTTATTGGGTTATTCTAATTCAAACATTAGGTTTGATATGAATTATTTTAAAGTAATATCATATATATATATATATATATATATATATATATATACACACATACATACATATATATATATATATATATACACATACATACATACATATATATATATATATACATACATACATACATATAAACAAAAAGTATTGGGCCACTCCTCTTAATCATTGAATTCAGGTGTTTCATTCAGTCCCATTGCCATAGATGCATAAAATCATAAGTGGTATTATTGCAAAGTGGAAACATTTAGGAACCACAGCAACTCACCCACGAAGACACATAAAGTTACAGCGCAGGGTTGCTGAGCACAACGCCAAGCGTCGGTTGGAGTGGTGTAAAGCAGTGGAAACGTGTTCTGTGGAATGACGAATCACGCTTCTCTATCTGGCAATCTGATGGATGGGTCTGGGTTTGTCGAATGCCAGGAGAACGTTACCTGCCTGACTGCATTATGCCAACTTTAAAGTTTGGTGGTGGAGGGATAATGCTATGGGCTTGTTTTTCTGTGGTTGGCCTTGGCCCCTTAGATCCAGTGAAGGGAAATCTTAAAGCTTCATCTTACCAAGTCATTTTGGAAAATTCTATGCTTCCAACTTTGTGGAAACAGTTTGGGGAAGGCCCCTTTCTGTTCCAGCATGACTGTGCCCCAGTGCACAAAGCAAGGTCCATAAAGGCCTGGTTGGATGAGTTTGGTGTGGAAGAACTTGACTGGCCCGCACAGAGCCCTGACCTCAACCCCACTGAACACCTTTGGGATGAAC